>VNJS01003928.1:0-29435 GCA_008042575.1 Drosophila watanabei | reverse complement strand
TACTGTCCCCGATCGCAAAGCCCTTGGAGAAGGTATTGCGGTCGGGGGCTGTGCTGAGGGGGTGTGCCAGATCGTGGGTTGCTGGGATTGACCCAGTTGCTGCCGACCAGCAGTCGATTTTTTGGGTTTCGGCGACTCGTTTAACAGCTTCAGACTATTAAACTGAGTGTCTAGCGCGGAGAACAGATCATTCGCCTCGCGAAACTTGACCATGAGTCCTTTAAAACCGCTTCTGGTCTGGCGCATGAAGGCTTTCATTTCCTTCTCAACCTCACGACAGGCCAGACAACAATAATGTATACCGTATTTAGCGGAACATACATCTGCGACACGGCCAGAAACCTCAGCGCATTTAGCATGCACGACCGCATCACAAAGCCAGCAATATAGGTACGGGTGTTTTTCCAAAATTTCTTTTTGGCAGCCTTTAATGGCACAGACAATATTAACCGACATTTCACAAGCTAATGACCACTGTGCGGGAGAGTGAATCCGTAAATACGGAGAGCAGAAGAGTTAACGAGAGAGAGTAAGAATAAGTAAGAATGAGCGGGATAGCTTGGAACCACTTAGCTGCAGCGCAAAGCAACGGAGCTTAAGCGGGGATAAACGGGATAGGCACAAAAGAGAAACAAGAAAACCGTCTTATCGCAAAACTAAAAGTAATTATTATTACAATTAATTTACACAGAAAGAGCATGCACTCGCGGCAGCAAACGGTAAATGATTTTATATATTTGAGTGAACAAATTTAAAGAAAACCCCGGTGGTTTAAAATGCAAAACAAATACAAATTCGAAGCGCAAAACAAAAACACGACCGTTCGCTGTGAAGTAAAAAGACGAACGATATTTTTTTAAAATCCAACAACCCTTATACGGGGATAACCCAATGGGATCGCCGAATAAGTACATAGGTATGGCCAACGGTGCCACCATGATCTTTACTGAACTGATCCACCCTTGCCTATTAGAACCCATATCCCATTATCCTGCTGAATGAGCGTCCACACTTCAAAATAATAAATTTTTCCGCTGCGAAACTGTTTTACCCTCTCCATATCGTGGTTCAGCCTATTCCAACGTTATCAAAAGGACAATAATTAAATTGGACATTGTTAATGTTGGCAAAAACAACCCTCCTTTATTAACAACACATGCACTTATAGTTTATAATTATATTTAATGAATCTTTTCTTTTATTTGGCAAAGCACATCTACTATTCACAAAAGTTGTTTTACGCGAACTGAACTAGGTACATTTCAATGTGTCCCTTTTACACTTGATCTTCGCAACACTTAGTTCTAAGTATTTGATGTTGCTTTTGTCTTGCAGCCAAACAATGTTGCAGACTTATGTTTTATTTGGTTGCATTTAATAGTTAATAATACAATTTTGGTTAGAATTAACTTTCGGTTTGGTTAGCTACTTAGACGAAAAAAAAAACTCTGATATTTATTGAAATTCATTATAATAACATATTTTACTTACTAAGCCTCTTATGGTGTCTATACATTGTCAGCATATTGAACTTAGTCCTGGTTTTGGAAGTTTCTTTGCATCAAAAGGTGCCCAATATCAATCATACATGCCAAAATAAATTAAAATACTCCGATATGGTTGAAAAATGTTACAAAACTTTTTTTTATAAAAAAGAGAGTGATATTTCTAGAAGATATTAAAAATATTACTGAACTGCAAAATTAACCCTTTATCTTTTTATCGATGCAACTGCAAGGAGCATAGTCATCCTTCTAATTATCTGGCAACAACTGTACATAGCTGCTATAGAAAAGATCCGAGTACTATAAAAAAATTAAGTTTCCAGTATTACAAAAAATCTTCATCTCTGAGATATGGGCCTTCTCAAATATTTCGGAATTCGGGTTTTAATTTTATGAAAATCTGACGACTATATATAAAAGCTGGAATAGTTTTCAGCATATTATCATTTACTCTGATATAGATAAGTTTTTTATTATTTCAAAATTTTGGTTTTATTTCTATAAAAAACAAGAAAGGAAGCTAACTTCGGCGCGCTGAAGTATACCCTTGCAGATTCCAATTATATCAATTATAATCTATCTACCAATGTAATATAATATGAAATACTCTCGTATTAATTTTATTTTTACAGCTTAAAATTTTTTTACATATTTTACATTTAAAGTAAAATATTTTTTCTCCACATTTACCGATCGTTTGTATGGAAGCTATATGATATAGTGGTCTGATTTTAATAAAATTCAAAACAAAATTCTGAAATAATATAAAATGCTTGTATCTTAGAGTAGAAAAAGTTATGTTGAAAACTAGTTTTTTTAAAGTTAAATCTGAAAATCTAAAATAATATATCATGCTTATAACCAAGAGTTGATTAAGATATGTTAAAAACAGTGAAGTTATATTTTTTTTCAACAAATTTACGGATCGATTGTATGGCAACTAAATGATATGTCGTCCGATCTGGCTCGTTCCGACTTATGTACGAGTGAGAGTATATAGAAGACTATCTGTAAAGTTTCATTCACATAGTTTTAAAACTGAGGGACTAGTTTGCGTAGAAACGGACAGACAGACAGACAGACAGACGGACAGACGGACAGACGGACAGACGGACATGGCTAGATCGACTCGGCTGTTGATGCTGATCAAGAATATATAGCCTTTATAGGGTCGGAGATGACTCCTTCACTGCGTTGCAAACTTCTGACTGAAATTATAATACCCTGCAAAGGTATAAAAACTGCAAATGTAAAAAATAATTTGTAACAAGAAAGGAAGCTAACTTCGGCACGCCGAAGTTTGTATACCCTTGCAGATTCCAATTGTATCAATTTTATTCTATCCTAATATAATATAATATGAACTACTTTCATATTCATACAGTTTTACATTTTTTTACATATTTTTAAATTTTTACATGTAAAGTTAATGTAATTTACCTCCACATTTACCGATCGTTTGTATGGCAGCTATATGATGTAGTAGTCCGATTTTTATGAAATTTACAACGAAATTCTGAAAAAATATAAAGTACTTGTATCTCCAAGTAGAAGAAATTATGTTGAAAACTGACAAAGTTACAAATTTTTTCAGAAAATTTCCCGACCTTTCCTATGGCAGCTATATGATATAGTAGTCCGATTTTTATAAAATTAAATCCAAAAATCAAGAATAATTTATATAGCTTATACTGGAGAGTTGATCAAGATATGTTAAAAAACAACGGAGTTATAATTTTTTTTCTTAAAATTTACGAGTCGTTTGTATGGCAGCTATATGATATAGTTGACCGATCCGGCTCGTTCCGACTTATGTCCGAGTGAGAGTATATAGAAGACTATCTGCAAAGTTTCATTAAGATAGCTTCAAAACTGAGGGACTAGTTTGCGTAGAAACGGACGGACAGACGGACAGACAGACAGACAGACAGACGGACAGACGGACATGGCTAGATCGACTCGGCTGTTGATGCTGATCAAGAATATATATACTTTATAGGGTCGGAAATGCCTCCTTCACTGCGTTGCAAACTTCTGACTGAAATTATAATACCCTGCAAGGGTATAAAAAAGGTAAAAAAAAAGTAATGTATGAGGCCAAGGTATCCAAGGCGACTGTCGCTGTCTCCAGGATGATGGCCAATACCCGCGGTCCTAAGCAGCTCAGCAGACGGCTTATATCAACAGTTGTGACTTCGACCATACTATATTCTTTTTCACGGTTTCCGAAGAAGCTGCACTGGTGGTAGCTGGATCGGGCCCTATCGACCTACTGGCAGCGGAAAGCAGGACGGGAAACTCGGGTAGTAGTTCCTAGCGGAACAGCACTGTCTCAAGGTGGCAAGCTAGGTGGCATAATGCGACCACTAAACGGTGGACCCATTGGCTTATCCTCGAACTCGAACCGTGGATACACAGACGTCACGGCCAGGTAGAATTTTACACGACGAGTCTTATCTGCACAGATTTCAGCACGAGACTAACTCATTCTGCGACCACGGGGCAGTGCATCCATTGAGGACGCAGAACACGAATTTTTTGCTTGCCCGCTACCCACGGAAAGAGCTACCCTAGAGGCAGTAATAAATTGTCGTCTTACACACGATAATATAATCGGGTATATGCAGCACGCTCCATCGAAATGAATTGCGGTTATCAATATGGCAGCAGCTGTCCTGAGGGCAGTTGAGGCCCCGGGAGCAGATCCGACGCACGGATGGAGGAAGTATAGCGAAGCGAAGTATAGCTTTGCGGCAGTCCCGCAAGAGTGAACTCTTATTCCTTATCCCTATATCTCAATATACATACATTTATACATTAACCTTTTTATTCTTTTAAATAATAAAAACAAAAAAATAAAACAAAAACACGGCACCAGTTTGCAGAGCTGAGTCCCCATTTTCCAGAATTATTATCCACCAGCACAACCCATGGTCACACCTTAAGATCTCATGCCTATTAAGATGCAGCATTACTTCCTCTACCAACTTTATAATTCACCAATTCGTCATCTTTTAAATCTATCTCCAAAAAGATTGACTTCACGAGTTGTTTTCTGGTCATCCCATCGCCCATTACATGCCTTCACGAATTCATCAAACATATTGCTAGTACATCGCCCAACACTTGGCTTCACGAAATCCTCAACCCCATTGCCCATCGGTGCGCCCGTTCTCTATATCGTAAGTAAAAAAAGCATTTACTTTTCGTTTCGGGTAGACAAAGATGCCCGTTTTACAAGAACAGGAGTACCGATCTCCTTTTTCAAAATTGAAATCTGTAAAATTTTACGATTTCATTGACCGGAGCAGACCTGACTCTACTGTTTTAACAGACTTTTTCAACAGACTTTGCATCAAGCTTTTCTGGAATTTGCACATCAGGTAACCTTGGCATATTTTCGTGTGGCTACTTGTAACATTTATTTTTCCGTGTAGACTTTAAAACGTATCGGTCACCGTCAGAAACATCGACCACCAAAAAGAAAGGTCCTCTGAACTTTGGATCCAATTTCGTTTGCCGTCCCTCACTGTTTTCAAGCAACACAAAGTCACCCACACAGAGCCTTATTACCTTTGCCATATTTTTTATCACATTTTGTCTTCTCCTATCTAGCGACTTCTTCCACGTTTTCAGCGGCCAACTCGATTAATTTAATCTTGTCAATTTCAGATTAAGTATCACTAATAGGAATCAGTGGGGGCGCAACTTTAACAACAATAAAACGAATATGCTTTGCCCCAATACTCACACGCGTTACCTGAGTGCCTTCGATATAAAAATTTGAGTGTTGTTTTACTAAAGATATTAAAATTTTCTTTTTTATTTCCGAGGTTAATTTGAACAATTTTGAAATTATCGTTTAAAACTTTCACTAAAAAACCCTGAGCCAATATTTCTCTGCCAATTACAATATATTTATTCATACATTCATCTGGTGCTATATGAAACAACTTAATTATCTTTAATCATGATGTTTTATTCAACTTATGTGGTACTGTAAGTATCAGCTTCATCGTTTCCCTTTAAAGAGATTACGCTATGAAACCTCTTATAGTAGTATGACACTACCGCATTAATTAGAGAGTTCATTAAAGATTTCACAGCGCTATAGCTATGTCACTTTTAATGCAACATTAATGTATTAAAACTTTATCAGCCGCGAATAATCGATTGGTCTACATAAAATATAGTAGATACCACATTTGGACCGATAACAATAAACTGCTTTAATGTCGCTATGATAAAGTAATGCAGGTCTCATTAATTAGCTACTTCATTAGTACCTCGAAAAAGACAACTATATGTGTTATTTTGCTTGGAACATTTTGGTAATGCGACTACGGTCACACCGTTTTAATAAGATAAACAATAACAAGAGCCAAAAATCGCAATATATAAATATGCAATTCTTGAGTCCTCGTCGAAGTCCTTAATTTTATATTTTTATTGTACTAATGACCACAAGTTGCATAAACAACACCAAAATAATTAATGTAAATTAATTTTGCAGCGCAAGAACCTTGACACCGAAAACATATCAGTTTTGTTACATTGTTGTAGCCATTTTGTTATAGCAAATAATTGCAAAAAGCAACAAAATATATATAATAAGGCCTGCTCCGGTTATCGAAATCGAAAAGCTTTTTCGATTTCGATTTTGAAAACGGGAATTGGTGCTCCGGCTCTCGAAATCGTAAGCCGGTTTTGATTTGCAAAACGGGCAAATTTATCTGGCCGAAATGAAATGTAAATGTCATTTTCTCATCAAATCAGATATTATTTGCTAATGGGAAAAAATAGTGTGCTTAGTGGTCTATTGATGTTTATTCCACACCACCACAAGACCATTCTGGCACGTAGTTATTTTATAAAAAATTTATTTCTGACCCCACCTCAGATTTGACGACACAAATTTTCCCGTCGGCAACAAGACATTTGGATTTGGTTGCTAAGGTTGCCAGACAGTTGGCGGAACAAGTCGTTAAGAAACACTCAGCTATAAATACTTACTAAATGCAAACCTTAGCAAAACTATTGTACAATGAAGGTTCAATAATGTTTTATTTAATAAATCTAGCTTATTTAATAAGGTAAATGATAAAAGAGCTGTTTAAATTTATTTGAGACAACTGAAAATGAAACTGCATGCAAGCTGGCAGCATCTTCATGTAAATATATGAATTTAATAAGCAATTGCCGCCTTTATTTGGCTCCTAAAACAAATAATTTAACAGCTTAAACTCTTTTTAGCATTCTGCCAACAATTTAAACCAACAACGCCAGCTCTTAAAGCAACAAAAAATATTAAACATTCCGATAACAAAACGATACCAAAAATTACGCAGCTAAAATCGAAAGATTTTGGCCAAATCAAAATCAAATTTCGAGAACCGTAGCAGGCCTGAATATGTGTGAAACCATTTTGTCAATGAGCTGGCTAATATACTTTTCAATTACAATTTTTCCCATTAAAGCAGTATATTGTTATCAGTCCAAATCTAGTGTCTAGTATATTTTATGTAGATCTATCGAATTTCGCGGTTAATGCATTGTCAATAAATTGGGCAATGTATTAAAAATGCCATATAGTCATCTTGCTCGCACTTGTCTAAAACCCTATAATGCTGTAAAATTTGTAATCTCTAATTAGTGTCATAATAGTATATTGAGCAAAATTGCAAATGAAAGGTATATTAGGTCAAATTCATCAACAGCCGACGTCGATTTTGACCGAGCCGACGTCTCATTCGGCCTTCGGGTCAAACCCGATAAAAATTGTTGATAAAAGAATGATTAAAAGTTTATGAAATATTGTTGATAAAAAGATGATGAAAAAAAATCTTATTTCGGAAACTTGGTATACAAAAATAACAGCAATAGCTGGTAAAATGCACAGCCCGTAAAGATCAATTTTATTTAATTATTAATATATTTATTTAGTGGTTTTTATTATTATTTGGAAAACAAATCTGCGTTAAATGATTTCAGCAAAACTCGTTCTGTTACATGCTGGTCTGTCATCCGACTACTGGAATCGCAAACAACGCACTTTATGGCAAACACCAACCGCTTAGATGAGACCAAACTACAAGGTGTGATCAGACAAGTTAAAAGTTTTGGAAATATCATCTAAAAAAAATATCAATATCACCTAATTTTGCCCAAAAAATATGGCGATGATAATATGTTTTTAAGAGAAAAAATATCGATATATCAATATTTTGATATATTTCCGACATCCCTATTCACCATACCTTTCTAGATTACGGCTCCGGTATTCTGCACTTTTTTGACAATTTGTGGCAAAATGTCCCGGCTCCTGACATCTGTAGCAAGTTGCAAGTTTGCCCTTCCCTGACGAGGCTGCCTGAGCGCCCTTACTTTTCCGTTGCCGAAACCTGGAATTCCATTCCAGATCTGCAGTCTTGCTTTTTATGGTTCCACAGTTCTAGCATGCTTGGTCTCTAGTTCCCAGTTTGATGTAATAGCGCTCCATTGGCGTCCGTCACGTCGATAATTAACATGCGTCGATGTGTGTATCATTTGTTGCAAACGCCGGACATTGGGTCGAAAAGCCGATTTTGTGGCAAAAACCTAATAAAAATATTTATATATTTTTTAAGATTTAAATATTTTTCTGGATAAAGATTGTCCCTTCTCATCGCAAATATTTAATTTATATTTTATTATGCAGCCCTTACCTCACGCCAGCCTTTCAAAGTAAGCTGTTTGTGACAAAGCTGTTTTTGCTTTTGACTTTTGATTTCAAAATTTTTAAGTCTTTAACCTTCTAGCATTTTTAATAGGTTTGATCAATTTATATACTTTAAAATGCAAAATACAATTCAAGGTATGTTGAAAAGAGTTATATATGTGTACAATTATATGTGCACTTGTTTCGTTATACTTTTAATGTTTTAAACAGATTATCATATTGTTTAATTTAACCCCCATATGACGTATTATAAATACCCTGCAGTTCCAATCATCAGTAATTCATCAACACATATGGCGGTGTTGTTGATTAAAAGTTGATAAATTTTCATACAAATTTACTAATGAATTTTGTAAGGGCATGTCCGCGGAATTCATCATGCATCGTTTCATCAACAGTATTCATCCACTTTTAACCATTCTTTCATCAACAATTTTTGTACAAGAGATAAATGAGAGCGCGAGAGAGTCGGGTTTGCCCTGAAGGCAAACATTCGGAGCTTTGGCTCGGTCGAAATCGACGTCGGCTGTTGATGAATTGTTGATGAATTTGACCTATTGATGAGTTTTGGTACTGCAGGGTATATTCTTGTTTAAATAAAATTATATGCGGATTTTTGCGATTTTGTTTAATATTTCAATAGGTGTGGGCATCGTTTCTATTTCTTTTGTGCAACCCCATCAATTCTCAGTGCACTAAATCGAATAAGATGCAGAAAATATATTTTAACAAGAAAGGAAGCTAACTTCGACACGCCGAAGTTTGTATACCCTTGCAGATTCCAATTTATAATAAAATGAACTACTTTCATATTCATAAAATTTTTAGTTTTACATTTTACCCTTACAGGGTATTATAATTTCAGTCAGAAGTTTGCAACGCAGTGAAGGAGTCATCTCCGACCCTATTAAGTCTATATATTCTTGATCAGCATCAACAGCCGAGTCGATCTACCCAAGTCCGTCTGTCCGTCCGTTTCTACGCAAACTAGTCCCTCAGCTTTAAAGCTAACTGAAAGAAACTTTGTAGATGGTCTTCTATGTACTCTCACTCGTACAAAAGTCGGAACGAGCCGAATCGGTCAACTATATCATATAGCTGCCATACAAACGATCACTAAATTTGTTGAAAATAAAGTATAACTTCACTGTTTTTTAAAATGTCTTAATCAACTCTCGGTTATTAGCTTTATATGTTGTTTTAGATTTTTGAATTTAATTTTATTAAAATCGGACTGCTATATCATATAGCTGCCATACAAACTATCGGTAAATATGGAGGAAAATTACAGTTTACTTTACATGTAAAAATGTAGAAAATGTAAAACTGTAAAAATAAAGTAAATATGAAAGTAATTCATTTTAAATGCAATTAAAATCTGCAAGGGTTTACAAACTTCGGCGTGCCGAAGCTAGCTTATTTCTTATTTACACAAAACTTTTGAAAAAATGTGAAATACTAGTATCTAAAAGTAGTATGTTGAAAACTGACAAAGGTATAATTTTTTTTCTAAAAATTTCCCGACTGTTCCTATGGCAGCTATATGATATAGTAGTCCGACTTTTATAAATTTAAATCTAAAAATTTGAAACAATAAATAAAGCTTATAACAGAGAGTTGATCAAGATATGTTAAAAAACAGTAAAGTTATAATTTTTTTTATCAAATTTACGCATTGTTTGTATGGCAGCTGATGATATATTCGTCCGATCCGGTTCGTTCCGACATCTATACGAGTGAGAGTATATAGAAGACTATCTAAAAAGTTTCATTCAGATAGCTTTAAAACTGTGGGACTAGTTTGCGCAGAAACGGACAGACGGACAGACGCACTTGGCTAGATCGACTCGGATGTTGATGCTAATCAATATATATACTTTATTGGGTCGGAAATATCTCCATCACTGCGTTGCAAAGATGATGTAGGAACAATAAAACAAAAAAGAAAAGAATATGATACAGAGAGAAACACCCACATAAGTCAGACGTAACGAAACAAGCGAAAAAAGATTATTGTAAACGAAACAGGGATAAACGAAGAACGTTAAATTTATTATCAACTGACCAAAACGTTTGTACAACAAAGTGTACCTCCTCAAATCGCTGGTCCATCTACCAGAGATGTGCCTTATGTACCTCAAACATACATTTATTTCAAATAGTTTCTATATTATTATACCTTATGTCCATTCAAAAAGTGCCCACATTGCTTTGATAAACTTGATTTTTTATGCCCAATTTCTCATGTCGCGAGCGCACCCAAGTTTTCACTTCTGCCTGCACTTCCGGCGTGCAACCCCCCTTGTTTTATGGTTTTTTGTTTGGAATTACACCATTTCAAACATTGGTCATGCTATTCTACCAATGCTTTTACAAAGTCTGCCTTTAAGGGCAGACTAATTTAAAAGAGTTACCTATCATTAAATGTCAAAGGATTCTATAATTATTCAAAAAACAATTTACGAGGTTATTGCTTAAGAATATTAAAATTGAATAAACTTAAATGTATAATGAAAACAATTTGTTAATATATTTGACGCGAATACTTTTGAAATCTGGCATGCCCCTATTATTTAGCTCTTCCATTGTCCTAAGAAAAAAAAAAAACAGAATAACAACTTAAAGTTGGAATAAGCAAATTATTGTTCGTTGTTTACTTTTGACTGTGTATTTTTCAATAACAATTTTTCGTGCACTTTAAAAATTTTAGACCACCAGAACTAAAAATATGTAAAACTTTATAATCCAACTAGATATTTGTGCAACAATTTGCTTTAAATAAAAAAAGTATTTGAAACTCTTTAGAGAAGTAAATGTTGTGTCCGAAAACCTGAGCAATCTAAAAAAAAAACTCAATGTTTGTAAAAAAAAGAAATCAAACTAAAACTTTATGCAGCGGCGGCATACTGACTACATTATTTTGTCGTAAACGCTTTTGATGGAAAATTTACATTGATTTTTCTAAATTATTACCTCTATAAAACGCCCATTGCAGCGATCTCGACTTTGAAACCACACCCGCTTGCGTTCTAGGACGCAGATGCTTTGCTGCAAATTTCTTTATATCCTGTTCCCATGCCTGTTTGGGACTACTTAATGAAAGATATAATTTAACGATTATGGGGAATATAAAATGTTTATACATACATACATAGATTGCGAATGAGAATGAATATGAGTATGAATAGTAGTCAAATATGAAAGCAGACATAAACGTATCTACTACAGCTATTTTATAAATACTGTTTAGCGAAGTTATTGCAGTATGCACCTTGTGAATATATACAAATAAAAAACAAATTGGTATTATCGCTTGCCGATTTATTAGCCAAAAAAATAATTCAAATGGCTTTAAAATAAAGTTTACACCTTATCGCTTTCTATGCATGTGTTCGCGGTTCTTGCGCTTCCAGGCAGCTCGCCTAGATCCACCAATAGTCTGAGAGTACCTATAGCCCTTGCCAATACCGCGGGAACTCTTTCCGGCTGAAGTAAGTCCGCGCAATTCACGATGCTTATGCACATGCTTGCAGATCCAATTAATTTTTGGATCACGTCGAATAGCACTGTGATGGGTGTCAATCAGGATTACCTCAAAATATTTATATGAAGCATCTTGCGCAATCCAATACGAGTTTAAAACTCGCAAGCCACCCAGACGACGACCAACACGTTCCTTTAATTAAAGAAAATTATAATTTTATAAATCACATATATAAACAAAAAATACGTCTATATATATTTATATATATAATGTCAGACATCTAAGGAAGTTTAAAGTCAACATAATTTGTATGTTAAAATTTGTTCTCATCATTGTTTTTTTGTTGTTAAATTTTTTTGTAGTATCTTACCTCTGCAATCGACTGCAGACCGCGATAAGGCTTCAGTTGGTTAACTCCGTGGCTCTTAGGCTTTCCATAGGTACAGCCTTTTGGCACTGGACGCTTTCGACCACCACGGCGAACACGGATTCGATAAATAACGAACCCTTGCTTGGCGCGGTATCCTAGACGTCTTGCCTTATCCGGGCGAGTAGGCCTGGGCGAACGATGCAATTTAGTCAATTGACGGTATTGCCAAACGCGAATGCGCAATAAATATCGCATAACATCACTTTGCTTCTTCCGATACAGTTCCTGCATATAGCGGTAGGCCCCCATCTTCGTAAATTGATAGACCTAGTAACAAATTCAGTCGTTATTTAATAACAGTCACATCATTGGTCCATCAACTTATTCGACCGAATTGTTTATTCATTTTATTGTTTCCAATACGTTTCATTCTACAATGTAGACGTTTAAAATTTTAAAATATTTTAAGAACGTGTGGTAGTCAGTACGCGTACATAAAATGTAAATATATTTTTTAGTACGATACTGCTCAAAACCACTAAGATGAACATAAATAAATAATAACTAATGTAAAATTTACAATAAAAGGCTGAGATTCAACCAAATTTAACAGATTTTTCGCTCCACGAGAAAACCACAACCAACTTACAAGAAGGTAAAATCTAAAAGGAAGTGAAAGCACTTCAATAGATATATCGATACCATTTAGAGGTGCTCTGGAAATTGTTGTCAGGCGGGATGAAAAATATCGAATGTAAATTTGAAATACCACGCTCTCACTTAAAACCTTTCATACACTTTATATACGATATGGAAATCTTGAATACAAGAAATCAATATTGCCCTTATTTCATCAAATCATATAAACAAGGATGCCAAGCCCATAAAACAATAATAAAGTCAGAATTTTGTCAAGAAAAAAATAATATTTAAATAAAACAAACAAGATTACCAAAATTATAATACACAGATCGACAGATTCAAAACCAGAAACTAGAATATTAGAGAAGTATGAAACATAGATTGAAACATCGATGATTTCACAATATTAGATTTTCAGTGAATTGATTTTTTGTAACAATTTTAAGAAGGAATCGATTAAAATCAAAATTACCTTCCATACAAAAATTTGTGCCTGTTAGGTCTAAAAATGAAAATCTTGTATGCATATTTATTGAATATTCTTCACATTATATCAATGGAATTGAATAAGACTCCTATTTTCTTTCCTTTTTACATGATTTCGGAAACACAACATATAAAATTTATAGTTTTTTTTCCCAGTTACGCGATACATAGATTATAATATATTTATGTAATGAATATTTGAAATTAATAATTATAACATTTTTTATTTCCATTTAGCTTTTCCATGTCGCTTTCCAGAAACTGTTTTTAGTTTATCGAATAAATCGATTCTGAAAATTTATATCGATGCATAGCATAATTGTAGAAAAATCTATTTATCGATTATAGATGCGTTTTATTTCCAGCTCTTGTAAATAGGTATGGCCAATGGTGTCACCATGTTCTTAACTGAACTGATCCACCCTTGCCTATTAGCGCCCATACCCAATCATATAAATACATTCAACTTGTTTTCTATATATCTGTAATATTAATATGTGCGTAGATGTCCGCCGCAGATAGAATGCAGCCAGATTGCTTGGGACATATATAATTTCAGAACATAGCACAAAATGTCGATGCGCTTTTTTTTCAAATAGAGCCGGTTGTCCGCTATTTATTTCAAACAGAGCCGGTTGTCAACAAAGAAAGACCTCATAATATTCCCTCCAAAAATGGCGAAGATCATGCTTAAAGAACGGTCACACTTCCAAATTGTTACTTTTTTTCTGCATCACTGTTTTACTATCTCTTATACTCCATATCTCGAAATTTTTTGGGTGATAACCGATTTTATCATTATATATTTACTTAATTTCACAATCCTAGCTCGCATGTTCAATATGTGTCTTTCCACCGAGATCAATATACCATCCGTTGATTCAACCGTCCGAAAGTTTCTGCCGTATCGCAATTATATCCAAATCTAACCGTTATCTTTTGCCGATAGTTAAGCGATGGTTTACCGGTGCAACTCAGAAATCTTCTTCTGCTCGATACCATTCACTATAAAATGTTAATAGATCAATTGGAATATTGAAGGCGGCAAGTTTAAACTTATGCGAAAGAAACATGTCGGTGTTTTCCGGTATATTCTTCACCAAAAATGTCTCGAAATGCCAATATTAAATATAAAACGCCTATTTCTATTATATTTTGCATATATTTTGTGCGTCTTTAAGGTCATGCGCACACCTTTTGGCCCTCTGTTGGAAAAAATCATGTCAAAATCTCGAAATCATCGTCATCTAATTCATTTATAGGATACAAACTGTTGTTTTTCTTTCGTTAAACAGTCAAAATATTACGTAAAGTATTCAATTAATGTTCGAAGACGAAGAACTTTTTGTTTACGTTTTGCATGAGACACAGATGTTAATCAGCTGTTATCGCATGGAGGAAGGCCGATGAAGATCCAGGAAATCGAAGTTTTACATCTGCCGATTCATCCAACTGTTTTTCACGGATGTACTGTGTTGAAAGTTATAATTATTAAGCATTATCTTAGCACTATGATGGCGTCTGATGGCAAATATATCATTTAAACACCATAATTTAAGTAAAAAATAAAATGTTATTTATTATTATTTTATAATAATAGTCTTTTAGCTCTTCTTCCCTTTCTGAAAAAAGTTATGTCACCATAACATCGATAGTCAAACATGTTAATAAGAGCTAAAAATAAAATCTAACCCATAATCGATTTTTTCCAATTATGCGATACATTGATTCAAATTTTCAAAATCGATTAAGTCCAAAAAGTGCCAACACTTCTCGGAAATCGACGTGGAAAAGTTAAATTCAAATATTTACTGTTTATAATTATTATGTTTAAGTATATATAAAATTTAAGTATATGAAAATTTATACCGTAATTGGAGAAAAATATATAGAAAAACTTTTACAAGTTCAAAAGCCTATTAATTTACTCCACTGATAAAAGGTACAGAACAATGGTAATAAAAATCTTCGATATAAATGCAAAAAAGATTTCATTTTTGGACTCAAGAAACACAAATTTTGTTTGGAATAAATTTTTGATTTTTATCTTTTTATTTTTCAAATTTGTTACAATATGCTAGATTCACTGAAAATTTATTTATTTCACGATCTGTTGGCTAATGCATTGACATTGCATTATCCTCGTATATCGATTGATCTACATACAATATACTAGGTACTAGTTGGATAATCGATTATTTATATATATTTATATATATATATATATTTATATATATTCGATTTAAAGGCTAGCTCTGCTAGCTTATAGATTTTCACCGATAACAATATGCCATAAAGCCAGCTTATTGACAAAATGGTCTCAATATTGAAATTTTTACAATTGTTTGCTTAAACTAAACAGCACAAGGCCTGTGTGTTATGATGAAAACGTATATGCTTTCGGTGCCAAGATCCTAGCTTTGGAAAATAAACTTAAAGGAATTTTTGTGGTTTTATTTATGCAATTTGTGGCCATTAGTAGGTTATATACATTAATTTAAGGTCATATCATAAATATGTGAATACTTCGACGAGGTTTGCGGCTCTTGTTATTGTTTACCTTCTTTAAATCGGTGGGATCGCATTATTAAAATATACCAAGCAAAATAACACATATAGGTGTCTACTTCGAGGCTCTAATGGAGTAGCTAAATAACAAAGTAGTGTCATTCGGCCATTAATTGTGACCGATGACAAAATTCCGAACCGGTTCACTCCAGTGAATTATGTGAAAACAGGGTTTAATATTCGATTGTATGCTATAGAAGGAAAGCATTTGTCAAATTATCGATTTATTTATAAAAAATTATATCGAAGAATCCTAAGTTCTTGATTACATTAAATGATTAAATACTATATCTTATATTAACTCCTAATTATTATTGAAGGTCTTGTATATGTATATGCCCAACCATGTGAATTTCAGATTAAGCGATATATGTAGACTACATTGTGCACTTGTAAAACACTATTATTACTTTAATAATAACAGTAATTTTGCAAAAATTTTAAAACATTACCACAGGTGCAGTTGTATTTTATTATCTACATAATATGTACCTAGAGTTCCTGACTTACCACGGTCATAGGTGTTCATATATGTATTATTTTAAATCCGTGATGACCTCATAAACTATCCTAAATAAACCTCATAGGCGTAAGCAAAACAAATAAAGCGCCGGCCTGCTTTTAATCGTCCTTATGTATGTATGTACATAGTACACTACAATGCTAATGATGCACTATAGCAATGGCTCAGTTGAAAATATCAAATTTTATTGTTAGTTTGCTTATAACGCTTTTTCATCGTTTTTGGTTTATGCGAAGAAACCTACATATTTTTGGTATTTGTTATCATACAATTTAATATATTTGGATTTCGTTTAAATAAGTCTTAAAATTGGTTTAAAAGGTGATTTTTTATTAAGTTCAATGTGTTTTGAAGCGACTACTCAATTCCGCCCACGGGTGTTTGATCATATTAAGGTCTATTCAAAGATATGGCAGTGTGTTTGCTGCATTGTAGACAAGTAAAAATTGAACATCTGTAGCAGGCAGCTTGTGACTAAAAGAAAGAATAAAGGCAAAAAAATACTGAATTTTACTTAACTTTGTTACTTGGAATTTTTTTGTTTTGTTTTTTTAATATTAAAGTATAAAACTTGCCCATTATTCCGGCGGTAAAAACAAGTTTTCCAGCACCCACGGATGACAAAAATATTTTATACCTTTGCATTGTATTATAATGGAAGTCAGAATTTTGAAACACAATGATCGTGTCACTTCTAACCCTATAAAGTATATATATTCTTGATCAGCATCAACAGCGGAGTCGATCTAGCCATGCCCGTCTGTCCGTTTCTACGCAAACAAGTCCCTCAGTTTTGAAGCTATCCGAATGAATCTTTGCAGTCTTCTATATACTCTCACTCGTAAATATGTCGGAAAGAGCCGGATCTGTCAACTATAACATAAAGCTATCATAGGAACGATCCGTAAATATGTTGAAAAAAGTATAACTTCTCTGTTTGTTTATATATCTCTCGGCTTTGAATATATACATATATCATATAGCTAGCTGCCATAGGAGCAAACTAAACATTTTTAGAAAATATTTTTATCTTCTTCGAGATAAAATCATTTTATGTTATTTCAGATCTTTTTAATTTCATACTAATCGGTCGACTATGTCATATAGCTGCCATAGGACTGATCGGTAAACGTGAAGGAAAATGTAAAACTCTCAAAAAAATTAAAACTTCTCTTAAATGTTTTTTTTTCAACATAGTAACTTTAGAAAATGTTCTAATAGATCAAAAAAAAAAAATAAACAAAAATAAATAAATATTCGCATGCATTTTCACGTCAACGCAATTTTTCTATATTTACATGAAAAACATAAAACAGATCATGTTTTGTTTTCATAAAAAGACATAAAACACATAGATAAATTGGAAATATGCTCTTCTAATTTACTATATATATATATATATATATATATATATAAATCAACAACGATAAAAAAAGTCGCGTGCGAAATAGATAAAAATTCAATTAAAAAACTACTTAATATTTTAAGGCCAAACCAAACATATAATTATGACAGGTTTTAAACGCGTTTTTAAAAAAGTGCCTTTTCTATATTGGTAAATTTCTCGCAAACGAACATTTTTTCAAAATTGATCTTAGCACCAATTATAGAGCTTACCAAGAGCTAAAAGTTTAAAATTTTGTAAATTTAAAATAAAGTCTTGGAACAAGTTTTTCTTTCAGTTTGAATTCGTACAAATGTCGCATTCGATACCAGAGAATTGCCCATATATATTATACATTTTTCAAATCATATTATGTATGGATAGAATTTTAATTGAAATTTCAATATGCAAGGGTATACCAAATTTGACACGCCGAAGTTAGTTTCCCTTCTTGATCTACATAGAGATTTGTTTAAAATAAAGCTGGAAAAAACATCGAGGTAACATCGATAGGATCGATGTCGCCGAAAATTTTTTAACAGTGATGTTTTTTAGGAAACATCGTTTATCGGAATTTGAGTTAGACAGTATAGGAACATGTTATGCGAATGTGTTTATAATGTAAACTTCCAGGTTCTTTATTACTAATGTTTCCAACGGATGGCTTTTATTTAAAGAAATTATTATTTTCCCTTCACAACTCGTTCTTCTTTTTTCACCAAATTCATTTTACAAAATCCAACATAAGTCTACGATCGGTCTGTTATCGATAACTCAAATGGCTGGTCACACTAAGGCGCGCATTATAAAAATAAGGGGTTTACATTCGGGCAACCTGACTTTGATCGACCTCGATCATACAAACATTCCTACGGTTTTACTACACACTTGCAACCACGGTTTTAGCCTAGCAGCCTCAAGGATTCTCTTATATGGGAGTTGGGTAAGCTGACAATTGTCTTTATCTGTAATCTCATAACGGTCGTTTGGAAAAACATGGTTTACTCTATATGGGCCACGATACTTAGGTGCAAACTTCTTACAATGCCCTGAAGTCACATAAACATTACCCCATGCCTTAAGCCGTATGCGGTTTCATTTCGGACCTGTGATTTACGTATATTCTCATGTGCTTCGTCCCTTACGGTATCCAAACATCGCGGTTTCTCTTGATCAAATTTTTCTTCCAAATACTCGGTGAGCTCATCCACCTTGGATCCCGCTGCTCGCAACCAAGTAACAACATACTAGGGGTCTTTCCGGTACTACACTAAACGGAGTTGTTTATAGCGAATTCAAGACGGTTAAGCAGTTTATACCCATCGGCTTGATTCAGGGGCTCTGTTAGCTTTCCCAACATCGGTGTCAGAGCACGGTTCACACGCTCGACTTGTCCATTTGCCTGCTGGGCCGCCGTGGCTTCTTTAATATGATCAATATTTCTACACTCAAGGAATTCTTTAAACTCAAAAGAAGTAAAACATGTGCCTCTATCGGAAATGATTCTGCGAGGCCGGCTATAATATTCGATATATATCTTTAAAGAGCAGTTGACTTCTCTAGTACTGGTGGAATTGACAGGATATAATTTAACAAATTTTGTGAACGCATCAATTATCACCAACAAGGGCTTTCTCTTTGAGTTAATAGACTTCCGAGACCTAGGTGGTCAATATGGATTGACGGTGCTTTAGGAATACTATGAAGCGTTCTAATGTGAATACTTTTTGGGACTGAATGTAGAATGCACGCTAAGCAGTTCTTTATAAATAGATCGACCTTACTCTTCATACCAGGAAACCAATATTTTTCTCAGAGTTTATTCACACATTTATCTGTCCCAAATCGCCCAACTTCTCATAGCATTTTCTAATTAAATCTTCTTGCATTCGGCTCGAAACATACATACACAGTTTCTCACTATCCTTCCCACAATACACCATCCCATCCAACAACACAAAATGTTCAATTTTACCAATCTCTAACTTCTCTCGCACTCGACGGATTTCCGGATCTCTTATCTGTTCGGTCTGCAAAAGTAAATCAATATCATATGGGGATGCACCTACAATTCCAACAATATTTTCAACCTCAGGGGCAAACCTAACGGATCTAACACGTTTCTCAGGACCACAAGGTACATCATGGTCCCTAGGTTCACAATAATCAGTAGATCTACAAGGTTTAAAAGATTCACACTGCTTACAAGGTTCACAAGGTTCAATAGGTTCACAAGGTTTACAAGGTTCAATAGGTGCACAAGGTTTACGAGGTTCATCAATTCTACAAGGCTCACAAGATTTTCCAGGTTCAGTAGTTACACAAGGTGCAGTAGGACCATAAGGTGCAGCAGGACCACAAGGTGCAGTAGGACCACAAGGCTTAACAGAAACACAAGGTTTAATAGGGATGCAAGGTTCAACAGGTACAACACCTCTTGACGGAATCTGATACGGATCAGAAATTCCTTCCACTTCTCTCAGCAACTCTGTTTGCCTACTAAGCGCATCTACATGGGCCATGTTTTACCCCGGCCTATGGGCTGTCGAATAATTGAAACTTTCCAACTCAAGGGACCAACGGGCATTACGGGGATTTATAGACTTTTTACTCAGAGTTTGAACCAAGTAACTACAGTTGGTTACTATCAGAAAGGGTTTATGCTCCAAGTATATTCGGAAACGGCGCAAGGCGTATATGATTGCTAAGGTTTCGAGTTCAAAACTGTGATAGCGAGATTCGGCTGCAGTGGCCTTTCTCGAGTAGAAGAAAACAGGGTGTAGTTTCTTGTCCGGCTGTCGCTGCATCAAAACAGCACCAAACCCGTGGGAACTTGCGTCCGTGTGCAATTCGGTTTCATACTGCGGATTGAAGATTGATAGGACGGGAGGACTCGATAGCGCTGTCCTCAGCTGCAGGAATGCGCTTTTCTCGGAATCCGACATTGGAAACGGTCCCCCTTTTCTTAGAAGGTCGGTCAAGGGCTTTGCTACACGCGAAAAATTCGGAACGAACTTTCTAAAATAAGAAAATAAACCGAGACAGGAATGTAACGTATTGCTATTAATTGGTTCCGGATATTGTTTTATAGCAGTTAGGTGTGTATCGTTAGGCAGAATTCCTTGAACACTAACATCATAGCCTAGGTAATCAATTCGCTTTTGTAGGAAACTACTTTTTTTTTTAATTTATCTCAAGGTTAAACTCCACGAGTCGATCTAACAACCTAGCTAAAACCTTTTTATGCTCTTCCACGGAATATGATGCTAAAATAATATCGTCCATATAAACAACAATCTGTCGGTTTCTTACAAAGTCTCTCTCTCGCTCTTTTTAAGCCCAAAAGGCATCCTCAAGTATTCAAACTGCCCGTCCGGAGTCACGAAGGCGGTATATTTTACAGATTCCTCTTCAAAACCTATATGGTGACGGAGAACACGGATTTACCTTCAAGGTATTCTAAACAATCTTCAATAAGGGGCAACGGAAAATTATCCCTAGCAGTCTTCTTATTTAATCCACGGTAATCAACACACATTCTTACATTTCCATCTTTCTTCTTAACTAAAACCACGGCTGAGGCATACGGCGAATTACTAGGTCGGATGAATCTATTAGTTAAAAGATCATTAACGGTTTCGGAAACTATTTCTCTCTCACGATATGACAACCTTCTAGGGCACAATAAAATGGTGTAGAATCAGTAAGACGAGCCATACGGCGAATTACTAGGTCGGATGATTCTTTTAGTTAAAAGATCATTAACGGTTTCGGAAATTATTTCTCTCTCACGTTATAACAACCTTCTAGGGGCACAATAAAATGGTGTAGAATCAGTAAGACGAATGCACATTTTATATTTTGGCACACCATAACTTTTAGAAAACCTATCAATGTATTGTTTATCTATTATTTCACGACACTCTCGCATTGCGGCATCACCAAACTCACTGCCTTCCTTAACTGCATCATCTTCATTCGATACCCTACAATTCGCGAAATCTTGCATCCATTCTTAAAAGATCTGAGGCGTTTCCGGGGTTGCAGGTGCGTTTACACGTAAATAATTTTCTTTGCTTTTCATTGTGTTGCTATTAAATTTATGAACTAGCAAATAGGGATGCACAAATTGAATCGGTAGATAATGCAATGGTTTTATTTAATGATTACTGATTGAGACCTTTTTTCACAACATTTTTGCGTTTGGCTAAATTTTGTGATAAGAGTTTAAGTACATCTCTGCCTAGAAGTAAAGGCGTAGGTAAAATAAAATTAGGAATAACAAAAGGACCATAATTTTTCCAAATGTCATAATACTTTGGCCGCTTAGGCCGCGAAAACTACTCTTTACCAGATGTTCATCCTTCACAGCTTGCGGAATGACTCCTCTGATTACAAAATCACTGGGCTTCCGGTATCTAGTAACGCAAAAATGTTATCAATATCAATGCATCCCTCTTCACTATGTATTCTTTTGCTTATTTATTAAATATATGAATTTCCACCAAAGGCGTCATCGTCGTCTTCCTTCTCGTCTTGCCCGTCACCAGTACTGAGGGCAGCCTTTGGCACACATCACTCGGCAATTGAAGCATCTTACGTTTGCGACATCTCCCCCGGCATGTGCAGGTTTTGTTGCAGTCACCTGCCGCAAAGCTGCAACTGGACGTACAACTCCGGATGTCTTCTGCTTATTCTCAGGCTGTACCATCTGGTAACGCATCATCTTCTCGCGCAGCTCATCCAGGGAAGCGCAAAAATACAATGGTCCTGCAGACCATCAACAATGTATTTTATGACGTTTGTTTCCTCAAAGGTTCCTTGTTCCGCAATATGACGCATCGCAATAAAATATTGCAGCAGCGATTTGTTCGCAAGAATTGAACGGCTCTGTAACTGCATTGCCACCTGGTGATTGGTCATCCGAAATCCGAAGGTTTTTAGTAGGCTCTCGCTTAGCTCCTTCCAAGTAGCGGCTTTTTCAATCATCACATATGAGCGAGCCGAGCTCTCTAGCATTCGATTGCCCAACAGCCAACGTTGAGAGCTGTTTAATCCGTGCATAGCTGCAGAAAGCTCGAAGTCGCGAATCCATGCTCGCACAGACATGTTATCGTCTCCAGAAAATTTTCGCAAACTAGCCTCAAAGTCCCTCACGTCAACAACGGGCTTGCAGTCCAGCGAATCGGCTTCCAAGGCGGCAACCTTTGCCTTTAACTCCGCGAGATCCTTTCGTGCTGTATATAGCGTCATCTGGTTTATGATTTCAGCCATTTCGTTTGGCTCTCGGTCCTCCTGCTCGCACTCACTTTCCACGACGCTCTTCGTTCTGCTTTCTGCCACGCTATGCGCAACGCTCTCCGCCACGCCAATATCGTCGTTCAGCTCTCCGGCTTCTATCAAGGCGTTATCCTCCTGGTCTACAACCATTGCCGTGACTATTCCCCACAACTGGTGAATGTTCTCCTCCCCGGTCAACGGCACGTGCTTTTAAGAAAGCTATTTCATGACGAAATAATGTTTTGGACGAACCCCACACCTGATTTTTAAACTCCCTGGTTCTTTATTAATAATGTTTCCAACGCTTTTATTTAAACAAATTATTATTTCCCCTCTTCTTTTTTCACCAAGCTTAAGAGTCCGTCTCTTCATTTTACAAAATCCAATCCTAATGGCTGGTCACACTAAGGCGCGCAATATAAAAATAAGGGGTTTACAACAAAAATAAATGTTTTCTATAATCTAAAAATAAAAACACTTATTGATAGCTAAGAGACAATATTTGGAATTATCCGATGCATTGCGAGCGTTTCCTTTTAAATAAGATTTTGTAAATTTTTTGTACATTCAGCAGAGCTAGTCATATGTTCAGTGACCACAGGTGTAATATTATATTTATGTTATTTTTCCCAAGTAGGAAGGTTTCGGCAGGCTTTCAAACTGCGGATAGCAGCGCTTTAAGTTAAACATCAAATTCGTTTTTTATTTTTGCAATGATTGCAGACTGCAACTTGCTTTTTTTATGCGTTGACCATGATCCCATACCTTAGAAGATATTTTTATCCATGCGCGTCAGGACCGACTTCATCTCACTTGTTGTTTGATTTGAGATCTGTCCATATTAAAAGTATGGCAACCAACGCCATCAATGTATATTTATTTATCATCTAAAGAATTATAATTTAATTAAATTAAATTCAATAATATACATAGCTCGCAAATAACGGTTAACCGATTCGTGCGATCGCAAAAAAGGTTTTTTTTTTCTTAGAATTGAAGCGAAGAATCTGAGAGTAACTGATTGAATTCCTTTTATAAAAATTATGCTCACGATCAGGTGACAAGCTGTTTTTTTTCATTCTCGTTTTCTTTGCTTATTCACGGTACGGTTGCTCTTGAACGAAGAGTCAAAAGTTTTTTTGCGCATGTATGTGTGTATGTAAACCCTTCAGTACCAATCCCGAGGAATTCCCCCGGATTTGGAGGCGTTTCGCCAGGAATTCCCCCGGATTTTGGCCAGGAATTTGTTCAGGGCATGCGTTCGTGGCCCGGAATCAGAAATTCCTCGGGATTTTCCCGGGAATTCGCCCGAAATTTCCCGCGAAAGACCCCCGGAATTCGCCCGGAATCTCTGTAGAAGTTCGAAAACCAATTGGAATTTCGAAAATAAATCACCAGGAATTCTGCCGGAATTCGCATTGAATTCTCCCGGAATTTGCCAGGAATTCTGCCGGAATTCGCCAGGAATCCGTGAAGAAAAGCTATAGAAAATACATGAAAATTCCCTCCTAATAATAAAAATCGGTGCAATTAATTCCTATTTAAATATTTATTAATAAAATTTTATGTTTTCATCGATGTTAGTATTATTTCTGCTTATTTCCTAGAGTCAGAGACCTCCTCTGTTGGCTGATGGTCCTTTAAGCAACTAATGCTATCTGTAAATAAAATACGTATGGTAGAAACAAATAACAAATTGCAGCATTTTGCAAAAATATACATTTGTATATACATACCAATTTAAAGTAAAAAGAAAACTCCGCAAATCTTATAAGTTTCCCATGCTAAAAGTTAGGTTGAATTCGCATCGATGCTTATCAACTCTGAAAATTAATTTTTAAATTAAACTCAAATAAGTTTCACTTACCTTATTATAATATTTAAGTTTTGCGGAAATTTATCTAATACGCAAAACACTTCTGAATGCAGCAGCAGTCAACGCAAAATGCAAGACCGAAATTTCTGTCGCGTGACTGGGTATACACGACCAAATAAATGCCATATAATTTAAACCAAATGAAGCAGAAGATCAAACATGAACATTTTTGCTTTGCCCAAAGCAAATTTTCAGTACTTGCCACCATACAATACCATTAAAAGAGTAAAAAATCATTCATTTTAAATTTGAAATTTTTATAAATGTCCAAACTTATTTTAAAAAGGGTATATTGACGTCGCTAGATTTTTTCCCTCCCTTCCCTTCATCCCCCATCTCGCTCTAACTTGCGAGCCGCTGCTCCGAATCAGTTCGAAAAACAAAAACAAATATTAGGTCTGAACTTCGCGAGACATCGGCAGTGGCCGATCGTAGGTCGAATTTTTTTTTTTCCAACTCCGTTTTGAACTTTGCTAAACGAAGCCCATGCGATTTGTTTTTTGTTTTTTTTTTTTTTTGAACAGGCCGCCAGGAATCGGCCGGGAATAAATTTTGGTACTGAAAGGAAATTTCCTTTGCAAACACACATGTATATGTGTATGTGAAATTTTATGTATTCTTCGCGAAACTTTGCTGTATGAAATTGGCGTCGAATTGACGTAGTTCAATCAATTCGGACAACCTAAACGCGTTGTTACTTATTAAACTTAATTCTGAATAAATGGATTAAAAGATAACTTCATTATTTGTTTCATCCAAAGAAAACAATTTACCGAAAAAATATCATTTGCGGAGACCTTTGCAGTAAATCGGTCTTTTGAAAAGTCGCTCTCAGCGAGCGTCACCTCGTATCGATCATAGGTAAGAGAGCTTTAAAAGAGCGTGCCTTAGCAAAAGCTGAACGTAAAGCAATAAACAGAAAACCGAAAAAGAGAGAAACGACGTCGGCTGTTTAGAGTGAGAGCGAGGATGCATACTTTTTTCTCTTATTAGAATAGAAAGTAAGGAAAAAACGGTCAACACTTATTTGCTGATAATATAACATTTTGCACTTCTGTTTCGGCTTCTTGGTACGATATATCGATACTCAAAATATTAAATCGATACTGTAGCCAAAAATAGAAACATAGATATAAGTATTTCCAAAATCGCGCACGGGACATTCGTACGCATTCAACGTAAAAAAAGATAACATTAGCACTTCATTAGTCATTTAAGTGGTGAAAAAATTTGCATTTTGTTTTTTAATATTTAAGTAAAAACAAGCATGTATCCGCTTTATTTTGACTCTTTGCATTCTGCTAGTGATGTTAGAAAACAAATGTTAAAGCATAAATGCCTCAGTTTTAATTTTTTTATCAAAAGAAAGCAGGCCCTTTTTTGTTTTTTATCAAAATAATGAAAACCCGCGTTTTCGCGAATATGCTTTCGAATTTTTCAAAATTTGCTTTAGAATATGCTAAAGCCTTTCAAATTGGATTAAATTGTAAAACTATCTTATTTCTTATTTTCACGTCCTTCTCGTACTCGTGCTCGTTTATTAGTGATCGTACTCTTCTCGATCGTATCTGGGCGATTACAATATATCGCATGCTTATGCTCTTATCGATATTTACATATGATAGTTCTTAGTGTTACCTTATATAATTTATATTATATTTAAACTATTTACATTCGGCCGACCTGACTACAGATCGACCACGATTAAGTCTAGCAGGTTCTAAAACACCTCTGAATGGCATTTGTGTTAACTGGCAATCATCAATATCAACGACTTCGTACCTATCATTATCGAACACACGGCTTATCTTATAAGGCCCACGGTACTTGGGAGCAAACTTCTTATTAATTCCTGCAGTGGTATCGACATTTCTTATAGCCACATAATCACCTACTTGATATTCTCGAGGAGCTCTATGCTTTCTACTATACAAATCTTCGTTTCTCCTTTGGGAATTCTGAATATTGACAGTTGCATGCTCACGGATTCTGACCAGATCTCTAGGTTCAACATTGAATTTATTCTCCAAGTACTCAGAAAGCTCATCCACTATAGGTCCCTTTTGTACTACTCCAAACAATAAGACACTAGGCGCTACCTGGGTGCTACTATGTACTGCGTTATTAATTGCATATTCAACTTTATTAAGTAGCTTATACCAATCGGACTGACTTAAAGGTTCTGACAATTTCCCTAACATAGGCGTTAACACACGGTTTACACGCTCTACCTGGCCGTTAGCTTGCGGTGCTCCAGTAGCTACCTTTATGTGCTCAATGTCTCGCTCTTGACAAAAGGTGGTGAACTCGAGTGACGTAAAACAAGTACCGCGATCCGATATGATTCTATGGGGTCGACTATAAAAATCAAAGTATTTACTTAACGCATCTCTCGCTTCTCTTGTACTAGTTGTATTTACCGGAAAGAGTTTGACAAACTTGGTAAAAGCATCAATAACAACTAGGAGATGCTTTCTCTTTGAAATTATACTCGGTAAGGGGCCCAAATGATCTATATGGAGTGTGTGAAACGGAATACTAGGTTTCGGAATACTATGCAAGGTTCTATCATGAATCGATCTCGGCACTGAATGCAAAATGCACGAAAGGCAATTTCTAATAAAATGCTCAACTTTAGTTCTCATTTCTGGAAACCAATAGGTCCTTCTCAAATCCTTAACGCTCTTATCTGCTGCCAAATGTCCTAGTTTTTCGTGGGATTTCCTAATAAGCTGTTTTTCCATACAGACAGGTACATATAAACAACAAGACTCGTCGCTATTCATTCTACATACTAGTCCATCCCTCTCTCATTTGATCCGTTTGTAGAATCAGGTCTACGTCATCAGGTGTTGCTCCTACGACTCCAACTAAAGGTATTGATTTTAGAAAATCATCCTCACGAGACTCCAATTTACCCTCTCCCCAGGCCATTTTACTACCGTTCATGTAATTTTTATCAGCCATCTCTTCCTCTTCTTCCTCACGAAGATTCGCTAACATACGTGTTGTATTCTCTCTAACGGGTCTTTACAAGAGCTATGTACTAACGAACTATCTACAGGTGTGTCTCTACGGATCTCTAAAACGCTTTTAATAAAACTATCTTCACTGCTTCTATTAAGGTTTTCTATACCGTTTTCTCGAAGTTCGTCTCTACGGTTTTCTAAAAGTTTGTCTCTACGGTTTTCTAAAAGTTCGTCTCTACGGTTTTCTAAAGGTTTGCCTCTACGGTTCTGCTCAAGGTTTTCTAACAAGTCTTCATCATTGCCTAACTCACTATTCTTTAACAGCTTCACAACTTATATTTGTCTACTCAAGGCATCGACATTCACCGGGTCTATGCATAATTGAATAATCGTAATTCTCTAGCTCAAGGGACCATCTGGCAATCCTAGGATTAAAAGTATTTCTACTAAGTGTCTGCACTAACGAATTGCAGTCCGTAATTATTTTAAACGGCCTGTGCTCAAGGTACACTCTAAAACGGCGCAACTCATTTATTATTGCGAGTGTTTCCAACTCAAAACTATGGTAACGGGATTCTGCTGCAGTGGTTTTACCCGAATAAAACGAAATAGGGTGAATTTTTCCATCATCTTGTCGCTGCAACAATATAGCACCAAACCCATGGGCACTGGCATCTGTATGAAGCTCAGTTTCTCTACCAGGACTAAAAATGGCTAAAACAGGTGGATTAGCTAAAGCATTCTTCAACTCGTTAAATGCACTTAATTGCTCATCATTGAGTGGAAAAGGACCCCCTTTCTTCAATAACTTTGTCAAGGGTTTAGCTATTCGCGCAAATGAAAGGACAAAACGTCTAAAATACGAAATCCTAAACACGAGTGAAGGGTATAAACATTTTGTGGCATAGGAAAATTTCTCAAAGCTTCTAAATGCGATTCACTAGGTTTTATCCCAAACTTACTCAAGGAACTCACATTCTTTCTTCAAAAATACACATTTCTTCTTATTTATCTCCAAGTTATATTCACTAATACGATCCAAAAGTTTTCCTAATATGTCTAAGTGCTCATCTACTGTCTATATCGTCCATATAAATAAATCGTTGGAACACTGCAGCGCCATTCTTCAATCCAAAAGGCATTCTCAGATACTCACACTGTCCTTGAGGGGTAACAAATGCTGTATACGGTACGGATTTTTCTTCGACCTCTATTTGATAAAACCCGCTTTTGAAATCAATGACAGAGAAACAACATTTTCCTTCCAAATACTCCAAGCAATCTTCAATAAGGGGCAAAGGAAAATTATCTTTGACAATACGCTTATTTAAACCACGGTAGTCAACGCACATTCGAATTTCACCAGACTTTTTCTTCACAAGGACCAAAGGTGACGCATAAGGTGAGGCACTAGGACGTATAACGTTTTTCTTAAGCAGATCACCAACGATTTCCGCAACTTTTTCTCTCTCAAAGTAAGACAGACGTCTCGGAGAACAGTAAAACGGAGTGGTATCGGTTAATCTAGTGGACATCCGATATCTAGGTGCTGTGTTGTAATCATATTGCTTACTAACATAATGAGATTGAATAACTTTTTCACACATCTTTGCCGATTCCAACCCAAACT
>VNJS01003927.1:0-10901 GCA_008042575.1 Drosophila watanabei | reverse complement strand
TTTGTCTTATTTACATACTAATATTTAGCCAAATACTTTATAAACTATTTAAAATGTTATACAAGATATCTGTTTCACTTTTTACTTTACCAAAAACAGACTTTTTCCTAACAACTGATGAGAGTCCCAACCTATTAGCTTGAACAGCTGTTTCTGCTATGGTTTCAGCTCTCTTGGTTAATGGCCAGGGCGTTGACACGCCCAACCAGAGCTTACCTGTATTTCCAGGGATTTAAAATGGGAAAAAAGAAATGCATAATGCGAAATTTTAGCAAGCCTCAGCTGCTTTTTCCCCACGTTTCAGCTCGATCTAGTTCTTATTTTTTGCTGATTTCAATTCAATTCGGATATCGATGGATTTTATGCCTTCCGCGTTTCGGGGGTAGTTTTCATTCAGAGCCGAAAAATCCACAGACAGCAGCCGGCACACCCTCGAAGTGTGTCCGTCTGGTGGTGTGCGTGGCAGTGTAGGTGTGCTTGTGTGTGTGTGTAAGCGGAAAATTTGCCTCGGCAGCAGCAGAGGAGGTTCCATGATGTCAGGACCAAAATTGCACGTCTAGACATCGTTTTGCAACCTATTTGTTATACCATTTTCCCCTTTTTCCCACAGTTTTCCCTATTATTTCTTTTTCGGCAACGGAGATTTTGCTGTTAGTGTCTGCTGTTAGTTTTAAGCTCCCAAGGCTTACCAACTGTTTGTCTAGGGGATTTGCATAGAGTTCAAAAAGAGTGAAGAGACTGCAAAAAACTAATAATAAATGCAGCCGGGAGTTGAACAGACTATAAAGTAAATAAAAGAGTCAAGTAATGGAAATATATGGCCAACAAAACCAGGCCAAACTATGAACGTAGTTGTTTAAATATTTAGTAAAAGGCGTAAACATTTAAGGAATGAATAAAAAACATGATAAATTTGCCGGAAAATGTATTTCTGTGGAAAATATCAGAAAATTGCAAAAGGCATAAATAAATAGAAAAACAACAAGGTCAAATTTAATGTCTAGATCTTAAGAATACTTTTTTATATGCATACAAAGATAAATGAAACGTTTCCAAGATAATAATTTAGATTTAATATAGACATTTGGTTTATAAATATATTTAAATCATATGAAAAGCATATGAGGGTTTGCTTTTCAGATCAAAAATCAGTTGCAGCATCAAAAACATGTTTTTATGTGTGCCAAAATTAAAAAGTACATTTAGAAGGTAAAACAAATTAAAGAACTAATAAGTTCTTGTATGAACTTCATAAAAAAAATCGCAAGAAAATAAATAAACAAATTCTTCTTATGCTTTATGGCCAATTCAACATTGTTAGAGTTTCTTTGCTTTATTCTTGGCTTCACGACTTTGCTTTAGTGATTCATGATAGCGGTGGAAATCCAGTTTTTAGACCCCCTTCTCCGCTGCCTCCTACGGATTTTTTTGCAGACTCAATCATGTCGTATTGTTCGTTTAGCGAAAATCGGTAGCAGCCGGACAAATACAATATATACAATATAATGCCCATAACTGTGTCTATGACATTTACATAAATGATTTGCACGCCACAGAAATACTCGATAGCCACTTAACCCGCCTCTTTCGGCGGCCCAAAGAAAGTGTAACCAGAAAGATTTCGGTTAATTGAATTTGTGCATGGAAAGCGAAGCGGACGTCCCCTCTCGATGAAATTAAAAACGAGAAAAAAATCATAATAATAATAATGTACATTTTTAATGCAAAAATCATAGACCCCCGCCAGAGTCTTGGCTAATGCCACCGTCGATCGAGCGCGTGGCTAAGCGGGTCAATTGCGGGGCCTGCATAAACCGGCCATCAAGCAAGCGCCAGTCTCGGGTAATACGAAAAAAATGTAAAAAAAAAAACTTTCTTTGCATTTCTTGTTGCTCATTTTTTATGAACAAAATTTTCACTTTAATTAAATTTAAAGCATGCGCCGTCGCTGCTGCTTTGCATATGCAAAAAATAAAGTCGGTGGGCTCACAAAAAATTGGGTAAATAAAAACACTTTTGTGTAAGGTATTTATTTCGAGTGGCGTGCGCTTTGCTTTTTGTTTTTGTTTGAGGTGAATTTCTTTTTTTGGGAAATCTCCCCGCCCCCACGCATCTTTTATTTTCTTTCGCATCTCCGTCTCTCTATTTCTTGAATTTTCTTGTGTCTATAGAGTGGACCTAAAAATAGTTTGTGTTTTTGTAATTTCAAATTACTTTCGGGCCTAGACAGAGTAAATTGAAATAATGATGATGATCTGGTGTCAGAATATTTGGTAAAATAGGAGGGATACTATTTTAAATTAACTTTCTGATATATATATGATATAAATATATTTTTATAAATTTTAAGTTAAAAGAAAAGAGGTCAAAATTATTTTATTTGACTCACTTTTTGTCAAAGCATTAATTTACTGTAATATTTAATGATTTTATATAGTTACTTCTTTTATTTTTATTGTTTTTTAATAATTAATTATGAACATGACCATGACATTTGATATTTGTTGATTTAATATATATATCCTGTCTTATCGTATGAACTAACTCAAAGAATCCCTTAAACAATGTTCCTTTTAAAAATAAGAAATAATATGCTTCAATATGAGTAATTATTTCCTTTAACTTCCACATTATAATATTCTTCAAAAATTATTATAAACTACAATTATTTTCTTACGTCACTTGAGTTTCATTTTGCAAATATTATTATCGTAGCTTGTCGAATTTGTCACCTGTTGCATTTTGTTTTTATCGGAAAGATTTTGTATAATTTTTTTTTGTAGACAATTTACTCATAATTATTCTAGTTTATCAGTCTTCTAATTTCCTCCGTCTTGACGAATAATTTGTCTTCATTAAAGGGGTTTTGCCATGTCATACCCTGTATAATCAGCTGGTTTACCCGGAGCACTGTTTCAAGATCTCACAACTGACCGACCGGCTCCTCTCCATATTTTTCCCTCGGCGGCGGCGTTCAATGCCATTGTGTCGTCGAGTGCAGCTGTTTAATGTTGTCGAGCACTGTGTAAATAATTTTCATGCAATTTGTGCCCCTGCTGCTGATCGTTTTCGATCACTTTTCACATGACATTGAAAGGCCCAAGACAGAAACAGCTACAGCTACATTCACCGAAACGTTCACCCAAGCAATTAGCCAAAAAATTATGTTTCGAATTGGGGAACAACTTTAGGTTCGGTGTCTTTATTACTCTCCATGCTCCAAACTTGTTGAGCGGCTAAAAATATGGCCAGAGACATACGCATATCAACCATTTTTTATGGTTTTTTGGGTGTGGACAAACTGCTGTAAGGAACTGTTGGGGAAATATGGGCCCCTCAAGCTCATATATCTTTTCGCAGCAGGTTATTCCTGGGGATGAATGCTTCGCTTCTATTTCTAACGTGTCCGCCATGATTGAAATTCTATCACCAGGGCAAACCCTGGTTGCTCAAGACTGCACTTGGTCTTTCTACTCCCCATGCGAGATTTTCTCCTTGGGCAGAATTCCAATTAAGCCAAGGCAAGTGTCAGGGGCAGGACATCCCCGGAAACGTAACGGGGTGGACTCTGGCTCAAGGCCATCTCCTTCACTTGTTCCCTGGCTGAGTGGAAAACGCACCCTATCTGAAAATCTAAATCAGCATCTCCACCGTCGTCGACGTCTCGTCCTTATCCTTATCGATTTTTTTTTCTACTTATCCTCCTTGCAATATGTCCTCTGAATACAATCAAAATAGTTTTGGGCTGCCTCAGGGGAATTTCCCGAGTTCATGCTCGCCACAGGGGGTTGCGAAAACATTTTCGCTGATTTTATTGCAACCGGATATAAAGATTTCAGCTGAATTTGGCGGCTATTCGCGACGCAATTGGAAAGCTGACTAAGGCGATGTACTTGCCAAATCGTTTGGGTTCTGAGTAAGGAGCTAAATGACTTTCCAAGTGTCAAAAGTGGCGTCAGTTGCAAATATTTCTAAAGTACGTTTGACAGCCTTGTTCTGGCAAAGTACAGTGGAACCAAGCCTAAAGGTATTTGGGGAATTGTAAGACAAATTTTTTTAAAGAAAATAAAGATGAAGAAAGATTTCTAGGTAAAGCTCTTAAGCGAGTTCTGCAGAAAACATGGCTACTAATCAAGTTCATCGACCGCAAAATAATACACACTAATAAGAAATGTTCATAAAGTTTTAAAATATATTTATTTATTTAAAAACATTTTCTATAGTATAGTAAATAAAATTCTCGTTAGGTTCCTTGAAAGCTGTATCTTCCGTACATTCCATAACATATCTTTCACCATCTATATCCTTCTCTGTTTGTCTCATAACTCTCGGCACGATTGCAAATTCTATGCACATCAGCTTGGCCAGTGCATTTCAAACTTAATACTTTTTGTTTGCATTTTTTATATTTCATTTTCTGACTGCAAAGTTGCACGTTTTGAGGCGTCTATCGATTTCAGTAGCCTTCAGCCAGTTTGCGCCGCATGCATATTAAGCAGCCGCCAGATACTTTTGCCAATGCAGAAAAAAAGCCTTTTAAAATGCAAATTGTAGCCGTTGGAGTTTAAAATAAAAATCGGTTGCGGCGCCCGCGGTGACCATATAAGTATGTTGATATGTGCCACTGCTTTGCGTTTGCCCCAAATAACCATGTAATATTAATTTATTTCTACCCAAAACATTGCAGAAGTACGACTGTATACTTGTCTATATTTAGAAAAATATATCGCACACTTACTTCGTTTCCTCTTAAGCCGCCACTCTGATAAGTTGACCAACTTTAGTATAATTTGTCCCTGGAAAGCGATAAAAGAGGGAAACCAAATGTTGAAAACATTTCCACACACAAACATATTTGTGTGGAATGTTACTGCACATTAAAATAAATAAAGAAGTGCAAAAGAACGTGAATAGAATGCTGCCTAATGTTTCACTATTCATTTCCATGATTAACACCTTGGCCTCTCCAAAAACCAATTGGTTTGTTTTCATTCCAGTAGTGAGTCAGAAGAAGCTGCCTGATTTGTTTACAAATACCTGCGGCTGATTCAGCGAGAGAAAAATCTCGCATAGATTTATTCTGCATAATTATTATTTAAAATTTGAGAGTCTTAAATTTTTATCGAGCATGTCGCTCCACCATTTCCGCTCGGTTCAGTTTCTTTGCCGACGATATATGTGTCAGAGAAAAACTTATCAGCAAATCCAATGGTCCGTTCGTATGTGACTAAATTGAATGAACCTGTTGGTTGTCGCAGTCATAAAACTCTATATAGACACGCACACTCACATCAAGTTGGTTTTGTATACACATATAGACAGGTGACACAAAAAATCCCTGGATGAGTTTATTAAATTTGTTTTTGGTTCTTTTTATCGCTCGGAAGTGGAGGGATTGCCTAGGGGACTTTGTATCAACAATAGATTATGACACTCTAGGGAGAAGTATGGTAAATTTGTCTCTATAATTTGATTCAAATGTAATCTGGTGTAATAGTTTAGTAAGCAAATAAAACTATCTGCTATTTATAGCTTTTTAGTTAATAAAATTTGATAACTCAGGATAAATAATTAATTTCATGGAATAATATTAATTTCATGAAATAACAATTGGATTTTACTTTAAATTAGATGGGTAAATATGAGTAAATATTGTCATAAATAAATAAGGATAGATATAGCCATAAAATAATACTTTTATAACGATTACATTCTGTATAAAGTGCATGTCGGGGAAATAAAAATTCTGTACTTGTAAGTCATGGCATTTCTGATTTTCTCTTACATTCATCACTAAATACTTGTATTTGTTCAACATAAACGCTCATACTATTAAGACATACATTAATTAGCATTAATAAATGTATGCAGAATTGCTTTATCTTGCCCAGAAAAATATTTGAAATAAATTTAAATATTTTCCATCTATTTCTCCTTTGTTTCCTCATATTTTTGGCAAGAGTATGTGAAATTCAGCGATTTTCAGCCAAACATGATTTTGTTGACTAGGCACACACATACTCACAGTCACTCGCACACACGAACCATATCATATCAGCAAAGGTTAATAAGTAAATATTAGTTAGACATTAGATACACAATGCGGACGGACGGACAGTGCTACGTATCGCTTAGAACAATTTTTTTTTTTTTGTATTATAGTTGTTGTTCTTGTCTGCGGGGCACAAAGGCCAAATTCAATTATAGTTGCGGCCGGCAACAACATGGCCAAAATTGGGTGTGGCTCGAAGCAAGTGGCGGAGCGCAAAAAAGTCCAGGAAAAAAAACATATCGAAGAATTCGTTTTTGGAGGGAATTATTTTTTAATAATTAAAATTCCACCAAGATTTATGGGGTGTGTTTGGCAAGCTAAAATAATGTTATTTCATGCTCGCACAGAATTTTACGAAAGTAAAGGGGAAACAACGTACATATTTTTACATTTAGTTTTCCAACTCACTCGATAAGAACGCTTTTCCGCTGTCTCCTCCATTATCAACAGGTTCCGGGGTTAAACTCTGACCCTGCCCTGTCATTTTGTGTTCAGCGATTTTTCTTTTATTTTTTCCTACCCGATTTATTAATTAGCCTGGAGATTTATGGCGGCTGCCCTTTTTCGGCTCCAGTTGATAATTATAATTCATTCACGCCGGCTGACTCTTGAAGGCGACATGTGGCCGCTGGATGATGGCACATGACCAAGTCAAGTCAAGGCCTAGAGAGTCCTCTCTCCAAGGGGACATTATGTATTTTGCAAGTGTTATGTGCCATTTTGCCAGAAATCGGCCGCAAAATAACAGTGGGCAACCCCATTTTCAGTCAAAAAAATGCACTCGAATTGAAGTGGCAAATGGGTCGTCATGGCAACCGATGGATGGCCTTTGTTCTTGAACCCCTCCTGTGTGTGTATGTGCTGGTTTCCCTGTTTCAGTTTGTAACACGTTTTAGCCGTTGATTCTAGCGACACGTTTCGTTATTTACATCCAGCTAGTTGATAAAAAAGCGTCCTTCCTTTTGAGTCACCCACTTCGACCGACTGACTCATTACATGGGGGTTGAGGGTGGTGCTTTTCTCTCTGGCTGTTGCTTCCACCCTTCCACCCACGCACAACAGCTGGGTGGATGAGTCATCAGCTGAGCCTGACTGCCTGGCAGGCTGTCCTTCAGCCCCATGCCGCCCACCCAAAGCCTTTGCCCGCCCTGGAGCCCTCATGTAATGCCGCTAACATTGCGGCAAAGTGCTTGATTATGATGTTTGTTTAATACTTTTTTCTCTGCTGTGCCAAAGGGAACAATGTTGACTTAGGGGGTGCTGTGCGTGCACTGCAGGAAATGGGGGCTTTACGAAAAAGGGGGCTTTTATTTAAAGTATTGCTGGGTGATTATTATTCCAAACAAAGAAGGCAATCTGGAAACAAAACTTGCAAAAATGCAAAGTTATTCTTTATCAGAAATATATTTTTTTTAATAATTTCAAGGGGTATTTCTTTAGGGTTTAATATTTTCCCAATTTTGGGGTTTAAGTTTTTCCTAGTGTTCAAGGAAGCTGTAATAGATCCTGGTCCCATACAAAAGGAGCTTTATCCGCCTGCGCGAAGGCAAGTTCAAAGGCAGCTCATGACGGGCAGAGGAAGAGCAGACAAAAAGATGGTTAGTCAGGGAGAGGAGCTGCTTTGTGTTGTGTCCCTGTTTCGTCATCAAAATGGTTATGCAAAGGCCAAAATGAGGAATCGAGGACGCAGCCCGGCTTCGCTTTTATCATTGTCATAAACATAAACGCTGTGAAATGCGCTGGCTAAAGCCGGGCTGTGCCTGCCTGCCGGCTTGGGTTTCCTTTAGTTTGGGTTTCGTTTAATAATTTTTTTGAACCGCCTTTGTGGCTGGGTCTTCCTCAACCCCTTGACAAAAAAAAAAAGTGGGAATAATAACAACCGATGGCACTCCCGTAAAACAAATTAGCTTCATTTCCTGCCCACATGACAGGCGTGTAGCCCTGCCAAAATTCAAGTATTTTTTTCTGTTCAGAAATACATAAATTTCTTGTTCGTTGGCCATCTTGTTTGTTTGCGAAAAATTTGAACAAACTTTGCCGTCTGTTTTTTATTTTATGCCGTGCCGTGCCGGCGTGGGCCAGTCGAGAGACTCCTCCACATGAAGCTATAGGAGCTATAGCGGAAATCGTTAAATACTCGACGGCGGCGGCGATAAGAGCTCATGTTGCATCAACATGTTGCGAAAAGTCGATGAACTGGGCGACGCTGCATCCAAATCGATTCTGGATCCGCTCCCTGACTCATCCCGCTCTCTATCCATATGTCGTTTTGGGGTCGCTTTCCATTTCTGCACAGTCCTGAATCATTTCAGGCATTTTTTCGACGCGTGTCAGGGGCGGCAACGGGCGGTTGTGATGCGAGTGTTGCACATATAAAGTGCTCGGCTTTTGTCTGCCTTTTGATGTTTTTATGATGGATTCAAATAAAAAGCGTCCATTAACGCATAATATCGCATCATCACTCTGATGTTGCCTGCCTGCCTGCCGGTCTTTGTTTTTGTGTTGTGATCTCCTTGGTCATCGTGAGAAATTGCATTGATATGGGTTCAATGGCTAAACCAACGATCGTATCATCATCATTATAAACCTAAGATCTAAATCTCTCTTAGCTTAAGTGCTGTGATAATAAAAATAAATGAGCTGCCAATGTCAACGCAATAATACTTCCCTTTTCCGCTCCTGTGACTGCACTCATCTGACAAATACTTGCTAAATTAGCTTGCAACATTGTTGCCACTCATACGTGCCACATATAATATTATTAAAAACGGCAGGCAGTTCACCGCCATAAAACTCTGCTAAACGACGCGGGCCTGAGGTATGAGATGTAGTCTAAGGTATAGAGTACACTACACTGCATACGAGGCATGCCAGTGCCAGTGGCAGTGGCACTGCCAGTGGGAGCTGCAGATGGCGACGACGAAGGCATTAAAGTTGCGCGCTGCTTGGCGGCAAGTGGAGCAGACCAGAGCCTCATGGGGGGTTAAGAAAGGGAGGTTTAAGGTGGGGGTTAAGGGAGACAGGCACTGCCGGAGCAATGCACTCGCTGTCATTGTGGAAAACTGGCAAACTTGGAGGCAGCTGCCAACTATTTTGCATCCATGTGAGTGTGCCCCGTGTGTGCCTGTGTGTATCTGTGCTATGTTTGCTTGCTTGTTTGTTGTAAAAAAACAAGATGCGACGTCTACTTCAGTTAATACTATTATGGAAAGATGGTAGCGCGCTGATTCGACGACGAACAAGAATAAGTACTTTGCGGAAAGAACATTGACTTTGCCTTCGTGGGGTGGAGAGCAGTTTGAAAAGTTTGCTTAATCAGTCAATATCGGCGTAGTGCGCCTGTTGTTACACATTATTTCTGAGAATAATTCAATTGCTTTATGGTCTCTATTAAGAGTGATTCACTGTGGAATTCTGAGTGCAGAATCAAGGTCTAATCGAGGATTCCCCCGCAAGGCAACCGATAAAATCTAGTCTTAATCAGTTTTAAATTGATATCAGCTTTGCCATCAACAATATTTGCTATTTTCGTTGTTTAAATGTGCGTTTAAGGGGGTTGCCTTTAATATATTTTTTTATAATACTGGAGTAATATGTTTTTATTGGGGTTTTATAAGAGGCAAGTTCAACAATTTACTGTGAATCCTACAGTCATTTCTTTGAAGATTTGTATATATTTTGTAAAGCAATTTCATATGATTAATAGTACTTTATACTTTTTACTGGGTAATTCAGAGAGCAAACTATTTATCAAGAAAACATTTCTATTCAGCAGAAATTTAGTCAAAATGTTGTTTCTGGATTTACCTGTATTATTTATAATTTAATAAATTATATTGGTCATAACGAAACCTAAATTAATATTTTTAATGCAGTGTCATAACTGTATAGGAAACCATTATGACCAACAGCACATCGTTAAGTAAAATTTAGGTAACTTTAAGTATCTTACCCAATAATTCTGAATAGAAAATATTTATCAAGAAAAGTAAAATATTTATAAAGTTAAATTATTAATAATTATAAATTCATATTGAATTTTATCAACCTTTCTTCTCTTTCTTTGTTGCAGGTAAGTTCCAATTCACATTAATCAAGCGACGTGAGTTTCGCGCTCCTCGCTTCTTCGAAAGAAACGAAGGAAAACTGCTGGGTAAACAATTGGGCGAAAAAGCGCCGTGAGTAAAGACAAGTCTCTCGACTTGAACTGGATCGAATGGAATGGGTTTGGAGTAAATTTACTCACCTCGCCGGCAATGGCAATGCATTTGCCAGTGCGAGTTTATTTTTATAAGGCTTCGGCGCATTTATTATAAACAAAAACAGAATTGATAGCCGGGATATAATGTTTACGTTAACATTGACTGCCAGTCAGTGGATCGATCTTGAAGCCGGAGAACAGAAAAAAAACAGTCAAGTGAGAACGAGTGAGGGATACAGTGAGAAGCCACCACCCACGAGAAAAATGCTTTTCCTGACGCATTTCCGTGGCCTTTTCCTATTTGGTAAACACAATGCTGCCAACGCTTTTCTGGCCCAGACAGTAACCACAATATAGTCAGGCGATCCTCAAGCGGTGCTCTCGATTCCCGATTCCCAGAAAAGGCCTGCTGGCTACTTTTACTTTTGCTGGACTCGAAAACGAATCAATTTGTATTTGAAACGCAGTGCGTTCATAATTTGTTTACAGATTCCAATTCGAATGCGTATTCAATATTTATATTTCCGCATTTCGCTTTTGGGCACTTTCAGTTTTCATATGCGTTGATCATCGCGCAGATGGATTATGCATTCGCTTTATTGTCTCGCCCCGATTCGATTTGCTGACTAATGGAAGCTACTCCCCTCC
>VNJS01003923.1:0-10437 GCA_008042575.1 Drosophila watanabei | reverse complement strand
GTTACTGTAATATAAATAAATAATAATATAAATATAAAATAATGAATTCGTTAACGGCTTAAGCAAGTCAAAAACTGTAAACAAATTTTTATAAGTTTATTCTTTGAACGATTTTTTCTCGAATTGTTGTAAAAAAAGTCGGTGTGTAAAAGTTCTGGGAATAATTTGAAATTTTGCACAGACTTTTTTCCTCCGCCCAAAGATTCCGTTTTCCCCATAACATTTTTTGGGCCGATATTAAAGATTGTTAAAGTCACATTTTTAGTGCAAAAAAGCTGTTCTTTTTTCCAAGCGTTTCCAAAAATAGAAAAAAAAGAAAGGAAGCTAACTTTGGCACGCCGAAGTTTGTATACCCTTGCAGATTTCAATTGCATTAATTATAATCTAACCCTACTTAATTTAAAATAAATTAATTTCATATTCATTTTATTTTTACAGTTTTTCATTTTTTACATTTTTACATGTAAAGTAAGATTTAATTTACCTCCACATATAGCGATCGTTTTTATGGCAGCTTTTTGATATAGTCGTCCGATTTTAATTAAATTTAAAATGAAATTCTGAAATAATATTAAATACTTGTATCTCAAAGTAGAAGAAAATACATTGAAAACTTACAAAGTTTTAATTTTTTTCTATGTCTGCTATATGATATAGTAGTCCGATTTTTATAAAATTAAATCTAAAATCTGAAACAATATACAAAGCTCATAACTAAGTTAATGTTTTAAAAAGTTTATTTGAGTTTTGGCGTCTTCATTTGCCTTATCTACTCCTGTCACTTATAAGCAACTTATGCGTAGAATTACAATGGGTTTATATTGTGTTCTAGTTTTTACACGTTAAATTATCCTCCGGCATGCAGCTGCCTGAAATAGGACAACTTTCAGTCTCCAGTCTCCTCCTCGTTCTTGTGCGCCTCGTTGCCCTAGCCAATGGGTTTGGGTGGTATTTAAGTCTCTCGTCCAGCAGCTCAGTTTAACACATCACCGATGAACGAGACTTTTAGGTCCTTGTGTATATCACTAATACGGATGTACCACTCCGCCCCTGTGATACGTTGGAACGTCTTGGCCTGGAAGACCTTGATCTTGCTAAGATGCGTCTTTGCAGCGATTCCAAATTTTCATATTGGGGCTAGGATAATTTGATTTTTGACAATCGTTGTCTGTACCCTCCCAACCATTATGTTCAAAGCGAAACAAATATTGAAGATAACCTAAATATTCCTCCGACGAAATTTTAAGTTGCCATGTCAATCCAGAAAACCATAAAAATTAACACATCACGATTTCTTTTCTAAATATTTTAATACATAATACTTAATAATTTTATTTATTTTGTTGGTAAAACCGTAATAAACTCAAAAACCAATAAACAAAACTTTCCATTAGATCTGGCTAAATCGAACAAAGTAATCCCTAAATCTATTAATGCTAATCATAAGTTGAAAAGTTTTTAGTGCAGAAAGGGTTTCAATTCATTTTTTTCTGGGTTAGGTCGTGTCTAAAATGGGTATTAATCTAAATAATGGTAATATAAAAGTTTTATTCAATTAATGAAAACATATTTTATTTTCTATTTACTCCACGTTATTTTCAGTGAAGACTCAGTTTCGTTCATAGCATTGCAGGGCGGTATGTGAGAGGTAGCGAGGTATTGGCAGGAAAATTTAATAGTTACATGTTTAGATTGTAAATTATATTGGTAGGAAAAAATAGGTTTTACTATGGTTTAACATTTAACTATTTATTGCTTGTTTAATTAATTTAATTTTTTCTTCTAGATTGTTAGAAATGTATTTATTGTATATTTAATTATGAATTTATTTATCTATTTATTTTATTTTGTTTTTTCCAAGTGTATTCATGATTATTAATCCTTATTAAATTTAAATAATAATAAGAACATAATTAAATTTAATTGAATAGTAAATTATTTCATTATTGTTCTTTCAGTATCGGCAACATTTTAAAAGTTTATGAAATTAAATTCAAGAATTTTAAACTGAATTGCGTTTTAAATTTTTCATGATGTTTTTTTAGTGTAGCTAAATAAGTTTCAAATTATTTATTTTAGTTATTAACTTTCATGTTTTGATCAATTCGCGAAATTTTTTTTTTAGTTTGAGAAGATAATTTCAACTTAAAGCTAAATATATATATTTTTTGTATCAGGGTATTACTCACATGATTATTTTCTCTATCGTTGAAAGGCCGTCCAGCGTGGTTTGATGATGATACTAGAGGCTTTTTGGGGCAATAGAACCTTAACTTTGAATTTAACTTCTCATAATTAATACAAGAAATTACTATAAATCAAAATTAATTTTACACAAATGTAATAAAATTTAACTTGGACATTTTTCTTTCAGTGTAGTCGTAAGTTTATGTCAATTTTAAGTCGTAAGACTCTCTTTACCTTACCTACTAGCGATAAGCGAATATGAACCACAAAAGAGAATCAAAGAATCAAAGATAAGCTTATGGAAAACAACAACTTAAATTTTACAACAAAATCCTTTGCCTAAATCTCGTGAAGCGATCGCTGTCGCCATCTGGCCTTATATTTCCGCTGCTCTGCCTCTCCTCCTGCTCTGCCGCTGTCGCTTGACCAAGCGCTACCGCTGCCATGTGCTTGGCAAGAGGTGCTGCTAAGGGGTCAGGTGCGGATTTCGGGACTCTGGACGGGTGCGGCTTTCGGTATACACCTGGCTCTCGCTTAACACGGGGGTGTTAAGCGAAACATGAATTCAGTACAAAATAACGGGTTACGTTCTAAAAATTCAAAATCGGCAGCAAAAACAATTTTTTATTGTTCAAATTTGGTATGTTTTTATTAAAGTTTCATACATTTGTTCAAAATTAACCAAAAGTTATTGTGTATATGCCTTTAATAAAAGCATACCATTTATATTATCAAACTTAGAAGTTGGTATTTAATTAAAAAAGTAGCTTCTTATAATTAATTAATATGTTAAACTTTATAGAAACTAAAAAATGTTCAAAAGTAAGGAGATCATATGTTTTATTCATATCATAATTCATAATTTGAATTCATAATTCATTATTTTAATTCATAGTTCATAACTAAAAATTCATAATTCATAATATGAAATGCATTTGGTGGCATTTATAGTTAAAGCCAGTTTGTTTTAACATGGTTTCTTTTTTGGTGGCTCCTTATAAAAAGCAGTAATTTTTTTATTGTTTCGTGGCTTTTAAAGCTTCTTTATAGCACTCCTTAAATCGACAGCAAAAAAAATATTATCGATATTTTGCAAACGTTTAAGAACGAGGTTATAAGCGTGTTAAAAGGGGGATGGGAGCAAATTTGAAACCGTGTAGGACCGCGTTCGTGCTAAAAGAGTCCGTGTTAAGGGAGGGCCAAGTGTAATTTAATCAGCTGGGATCCAAATGGCCTAATTTTCTCAATTTTATTCCTCTTTTTTTATCCAATGTATGCTTCTGCCTTTCTTCCTTTCAGTGGGGGGGGGGGGTTAACTTAGCAGCTTCCAAACACAACACTGATTAAACTTTAGCGTTAATAAAAACGCAAATTGTGTTCAATTTTTTAATTTTACATACCTTTTTGAAAAAGCTGCAAGGTCTATTTGAAGTTTTCAGACCTTTTTCCAGGGAGTTTTCTGGGGCCAACTCGGAGTTGAAGCAGAGAATAATTTTCTCCCGATGACTGCAATTATTTCGTTGGTATAATTTATTTATGCGCTTTGGGCGAAATAGAATAATTAACACAAGTAAAAATGCGGAAAAAATTTATTTATGTCTGCGGAGTTCTTTTTGGTAAGTCGGAAAAGATCGAATGCAGCTGCATGGTCGGTTTATATAGCTCAGCTTTCCATCATGCAAAGCTTTATCGAGAACTGGTTTGAGCTAGAACAACGTGAGCGACGCTTATCAATGCAGCTGAATAAAGAGCGCTAGCTTAAGACAAGGCAGCATATAACAATATCAGCGCTGCGAGCGTTGATGTGATCGATTAAACTAGGCTAAGCAATAAGCTTGTTTGGCTCCTCAGGAATTCGTTTTAAAGTTCGAAACCATGGCCGTTACAAAAGGCACAAAGGGATAGCCGAAAACCACCTTAGCCCAAAACGAAAAGTAAAGATTAATACAATTAATTAAACCCAGAATGACACATGCATACTCGGCAGCAAACGGTAAAAGTAATTACTAGTTAGGTGACAAATTAAAAGGCAATAAAAAACAAATTCGGAGCGCAAAACCATAACACGACCGCTCGCTGTGAAGGGAATAGTAGAAATACAAAATAAATATTGAATATATATATAAATATAATATATTTAAAAAAGTATACATAAATTGATAATTTTTTTTTTAATAATATATTTTCTGTATCTTAGTGAATGTAATAATTAATTGTAAATCATTAAAACCAAATTTGCGCTTATTTTTTTACTTCTCATTTCCTTTTAAAGGTTATTCTGTTCAAGATTATTTTATTCAAATTATTAAAATGTTTAACGGACCTTATATGCAGCAACACAAATCCGCAAATTAGTTATAGTTTTCTGAGTCTTCTTATTTTAAGACCTAGGCCCAAAATTTCACCATTAGCTTTTTCTTACATTCGCAACGTTTCACTACACGATATTTGCTTCAAAACACAAAAAATTCTTATCTCAAATGTTTTTCGTGTAAAAAGTGCAAAACACAACTGATATCGACAAATTTCAACAGCTGTTGAAAAAACAAACTGGCTTACTTTCATTTTTTGCATGCATAGTAATTAAAGCTCTAAAAAATATTCAGCGTGGCAGTTTGAATGACAAATTTCGGATCATTCAAATCATTGAGATTCTATTCCTTTAATTCGTCGTCTTGCAGCCAAGAATCCCGAAAATTTTGCTTATACCAATTTTTGGTATCTTTACCGCGACAGTTCAGCAAAAAAAGAATGAAGTTGCCCATATAATCGAACCACTAGCTAAAAGCTAGTTCAGATAATTTCATGATCCATTATTAATAGTAATTAGATCACTGAATATAAAAAAGGCAAAAACAAAAGTCCAAAGAAACTAAAAATGCAAAAACATGAAATCAAATCAATTACCAGCTTATCCTTAACCCGACGTGTCGGTGTAGACAGCTACCTTGTCCGGATTGGGTAAATTCCCTCTCGGTCCAGTAGTTCTCTGTTCCTGATTAAGTTATCTATCGGGATTATGTTTAGAATGACTTTCAAGGCTGCCGCGGGGAATGACCTTAGTTCTAGTGACCTAGTGCTATATAGGTCTAACAACTGCTGTGTGAAGCCATATTAGTATCAGTATCTTCCGAACATCTTTCTGCAATGCAATATGTCCGTCGGTCGATATGGATGTCAATCTTTTAGAGAAGGACTGTAAGATTGCCTAAAGCGTTTGAGTTGTGCTTCAGGTTTGTCTGCACGACATTGTCATCAATGTCCAAGCTATCAAATAGCTTTTTGGTATCAGCAACGGCAAGGCTAGGAAGATTTTTTTCTAGGTCTTCCTAATGCCGTAAAATGTCTAAGAAGTCAATAGAAGGTGTCTGTTTCAAAAAGTTGTCCTTTAAAATTTCCGCCAGCTTGGTCTTGACCTTCTCCCATTCCCAGTCGTTTAACCCACCACTGCCATGGCAAGGCTGTCTCTAACCAACTTAGTGAACTTCTTCCCCAGCCTAACGTATGATATCGGGTTTGGGACCCTCGAGTCGTTTTCTATCTTCGGAGCGCTCTCATTCACATTCTGTGAGCAATTGCGCTCCGCATAAGGCTGCTGGGTACTCTCTTCGTATTGCTCGTACTTCTCGACAACAGCTTTGTCTGGTTGGTCGCGGTTCAGATTTTGCCCTTTCGGAAAGATTTTGATAAGAATGAAAAGGGCCTTATAAGAGTGTACTTACACTGTTAGTGGGCCAACGGCTTTGACTTTCCATTTTGAGATAAGGAACACGATAAGGATTGGGGGTCATGGAATATTATGGTGTGTGACTTACGGGAACTGTCGCTTGCCTAGTCGGTAACGGAGTACCACGCGGAAGAGAAGGAGGACTCCCGCCGGAGACAGAATCTACTAGATGCACTTGTAAAGAACCGCAAGATTAGGAAAGAATAATTTTTAAATACTATGTAATTTACAGATGTAAATTGTATATCATTCTCTGATGTGTTAGGAACATTATTGCATAACTGAATTGGCTAAAGGTAACAAACTAGATTTAAACATAATTGTTTTGTTATTGCACCTCAGAAACGGTTAATTTTCACCTTTCTCAATATTGCATACCCGCCCCTGTTCTAGTTTCCGAACAGAAAAGTCGAAACTGTGAGCGAAATTATCATGATTATCAGCATTCCAAATAAAGGAAGAATATAATTTTTTACAAACGCTTTTATATTTGTATTGATATAAACACATAGATTTAGATTATAAATAAATACAAAATTATAACCGTATTATAAAATGTGTTAAGCTTTGCAAAGGCTTTTTTTTTATAAAATCAGCTAATCTATATTTTACTTATGTACATGCACCTGTTTATGTATAACAACTTAATTTTGTTTAATTCTAGCGTCAGAAGTGTAATGTACAAATATCTGGAAAAGGAAAATGAATTAAATTTTCACAAAATTTTTAATGAAGTTTTGGGTATGTACTTGTTGTTTTATTGAACTTTATTAAACATTTTCTTTCAGGTTATTTGCTTTTTAAAGATTTTTGTGAGAACGATTCTGATGAACCTATTCAGCAATTAAAATTTTATGAGCAGGTGAATCCGTATTCATATAAATATTTCTAAAACATATCTTATTGGCTTTATTATTTAGATTAAAACATTTGAAAAAACAGAATGTTATGACGAGCGTAAAAAGTTGGCAAGGGAAATTTATGATAATTTTATAATGGAAGAAATGCTATCACACACATATGTAAGTAGAATTAATATATATTAATTATATATATATATATATATATATATATATATGCATTGGTAATATATAAGTAAAATATTTTAATTAATAGGAATATTCAAAAGATGCTGTTGCAAGTGTTCAAAAATATTTGCTAAAAAATGAGGTTCCGGTTGACTTATTTGAAGTAAGTATTTTTTATCTTCTCAGTGTCTTCGAAGTAGGAATTTGTTAATCTTTTTATGGTATTTTTTAAAGTATTTGTAATATTTTTGTAATTGTAAGTTTTAAGCGCGTAAGCATTTATTTTTATACTTTTGCAGAGTAGAAAGGGACAAAGGGACAGACAGACATACTTAGATCGACTCGGCTGTTGAAGCTGATCAAATGTTCAAGGATTCCATTATTATAAAAATCGCTAACATCATATCTTGCAGTAATTTTTTCCCATGTATGAAAAAAACATATCTAACTTTTTTCATGCAAGGTCACTACATTTCGTACTTTGTCATTATTATTGACTTCATATACGTTGAGATTTGAAGTTTTTTCTATAGATTGCTTAGATTTCTCTCCAGCGCGGGATTTCTGTATACTTTGGAATCTTGTAGTGACTTTATACCCCCTATGATATTTTGTTGTTAGGTAATGGTTATTCTTGATAACCCATCAGCTACATAGTTGTTTTTATCCTTCAGATATGCGACTGTAAAGTTATATTCCGTTATTATGCAAAATGCTTTGCTGAACAGAGGGTATTGTAATAAATTTGGATTTATTAGTTCCGATTAAAGGTGTTCAAATGCATGCTGCCAATCAGATGTCAATTAAAATTAAAAATTATTTTTTTGTGTGACTTAAGTAGTCGGCCAAATTCTTAATAAAACGTCTATAGTAATTGCAAAGTGCAACAAATCTTCTAGCGCTGTTCGCATAATGTCGGATTGGATAGTTTTTTATGACGTAGTATTTTTTCTCGTCAGGCAAGATTCTATTGTCAGTGACATCGAGCATAAAAAATGAGCATTTTTCAAGATGCAACTTCAGGTTGTTCTGTTCACACAAGAAGGCGGCACCCTGTATACCCTCTGCCCACAGAGCTTCCAAAAGCTCGCCCGCTCTTTCGCTTTAGTCTTTCCGACAGCGTATTGTCATAATTCCGACCTCCCTACGCTGGCAGTGGCTCGCCCGCTCTTCGCTCCTCAGTATACCCGATTTTCGCTAGCGGCTAGTTAAGCTAAGGGACGGCAACTCTGCTCTCAACCTCTCGGCTCTTCCGCTCTCGGTAGGACGCACGGCCCTTATGCTAAGGGCCTCTGCTCTACCCGATCTCACTTTAGCGAAGTAAAGCGGGGTCGCGTCTTTTACTTCTCAAAAAACATCAGTTAATATTTTAAGCATATGTTTTTCGGAACAACCAAGGACTATTAGACCATCCATATAAAGGAAAGCTTGAGAAGAATCTAATCCAGGAAGTGCTATAGTTATCATTCTTTGGTATGAAGTTGGCGCTATTTTTAAACCGAATGGTAATAGCTTGAAGCGATACGAACTTTTATCGAGTTCAATTTGATGAAAGTCGTCTCAAAAAAGATTTTTGCTCTAGTTGATCTAAAATGTTGTCAATTTTTGGGAGCGGAAATTTATTAGTCAGCAGTTATTCATTAATCTGACGATAGTCAATAACTAATTGCCAATTTTTTCTTGTCAGAGCCGGGATTAGATATCTTCGGAACTAACAAAAGTGGGCTATTGTATGGTGATGCAAGCGGTTCGTCAATTTTATTGTCAATTAACTTTTGAGACTATACCTGAACTTCATCTTTCTGACTATGAGGATTTCAGTAATTTTTTATATACACGGGTTCATCGTCCTTCAATCATAGTTTCTGTTTAAAGATTTTTATTTATTTTGTATTTATTTAACGCTAACTGTTGATATAAAAACAAAAGTTAGCTTATAAATTAGAGCAATAACTTCTGTGGCCTTCTGCTCGTCCGTGTATTTAAAATTGTTGATGTATTTTATGTTACATATTTGTGTTATAAACTAAACTTTGTTTATGACATTAAATTTGTGGAGAAAAGATATGATTTTGTTAGAGTTTGCTGTTGTTGGGTTTGCTAGGAGATGGAGTGGGTTTTCGTGGGAAAAGAATATAGATCTAGTTTGGGATGGTGCAGTGCAGTCTATTAGAATGTGCAGGATGACTATCGCTGAGGTGTTGCAAAAGGGGCAGGTGCTTGTTAGGGAACTATTCATATAATGGGCGTTTGTAGCTTGTATGTGTCCTTGGTGTCCTATTAATAACAATTTGTTTGTCTTTGCAGTCTTTTCAGTTTGTCAGTACTTGTATAAATGTTTGTCTTTGGTGTTTACGTTGTCTGTGAATATAAGAGGATATTTGTGCGCGTTCTTGACTGCTGTGTTTGCTCTTTTATTGCCTTTTTGGTGTTTAGGTTTTTTTTTAGATTGGGGTAGTAGGAGTAGTTGTTTCGGTTTGTAATGGAGTAAGAGAGCCGGAGCATATAGCATATTGGCCTGGCGTTACTGAGTAAATTTTCACAGCTTATTTATTTTTTTTTTTTTTTATTGCTTTGCTGTTATTTATTGAATCTTCTCCTTACGAAACTAACAATAAGTGTATCAAATCATATACTATAATCAACTATCAGTCATGTAGACTGGAACAGTAAAAGTGGCCCTAACAAATTATGGCTGGGTTGGAAGGTCGTTACGTTGTAGGCGGGTTCTTCCGGAAACCCGAGTCAAGTCCCCTTCTCTATTTCATCTTTTACTGCGAGAATGCCAAGATCCCTGTGGATGTTTTGGTTTCGAATATACCAGGTGCTCCAGTGATAGTTCGCAAGATTTTTGATTGAGCGCGCTGCATTATGTCTATGTTGGTTTTGATCGCGTTTCCCCAAAGCTGGGAGCCATACTTCCAGAAGGGCTTGAGAGTGGAGTTGTAGAGCAGGACCTTGTAGTTCGGACACAAGGGCGATCGGGCGTTTATAATCCAGTGGAGGCTGCTGGCTTTTAGTTTTAGGTGTAGTTTCTTGCATTTTATATTTCTTCGCCATGTTAGACGTCTGTCGAGGTGGACGCCAAAATACGTTACTTCGTTGGCTTGGGGGACCTGTGTGCTATTCATGTAGAGCGGCGGGTATGTTTGTCTGTTAAGAGTAAACGTTATGTGTTTCCACTTCTGTTCGTTTATTTTAATATGCCAGTCGGATAACTACTTCTCCACTACCGTGAGGTGGTTGGCGAGTTGGGATGTTGCACGGACTGGGCATCTGGAGCGGCTAAGGATCGCAGTATCGTCGGGGAAAGTGGAGGTAATTAGTCGGTCGCACGTCGGAATATCCGCTGTGTAGAGGACGAATAGAGTAGGTCCAAGTGCGCTTCCTTGTGGGACTCCAGCTTCGATTTTGTAGTTTTCGGATGTTGTGTTGCATCTCACTGCGAAGACTCTGTTGTGGAGATATGACTCAACTAGTTTATGAGTATACCCG
>VNJS01003922.1:0-12565 GCA_008042575.1 Drosophila watanabei | reverse complement strand
GATATGTTCAAAAACAGTGAAATTAAATTTTTTTTTCTAAAAATTCACGGATCGTTTGTATGGCAGCTATATGATATAGTCGTCCGATCTGGCCCGTTCCGACTTATGTCCGAGTGAGAGTATATAAAAGACTATCTGCAAAGTTTCATTCAGATAGCTTCAAAACTGAGGGACTAGTTTGCGTAGAAACGGACGGACAGACGGACAGACAGACAGACAGACAGACAGACAGACAGACGGACAGACGGACATGGCTAGATCGACTCGGCTGCTGATGCTGATCAAGAATATATATACTTTATAGGGTCGGAGATGACTCCTTCACTGCGTTGCAAACTTCTGACTGAAATTATAATACCCTGCAAGGGTATAAAAAGACCAACGCAGTGGCCATGTATTTCCCTGTGGGAACAGCAAACGCTGCACTTTGCCCGCGGAGCTCACCTTACATTTTCAGGCGGCTTTATTGGTTTATATATATATATTTATTTATTGACAATAAATTTGTGTTCATGTGTGAACATTACGACAAGGGCCACAAAGTTTATAATTGGGGTTCAAAATTTTGTAAAGGGAATACAATACAAATTACACTATTTCTTCATTTAATTTTACTGTTAAACATTTTGTAAATGGCCATCAAAAGTTATGGCTTGTAATCGTAGAGCATATATAATCAAGATTAAAATAATAATAATGCATATAATTAAGGAGGTAGTGCCAGATATATGATGGACATTTAAACCTTTTAATTCAACATGGCTTTCGTGTAACCGCCTTAACTCTTCTGACAGTCTAGCCATTTCTAAACTATGGTTTATGGATTTGGCCTCAAACGGGCTCCAAGCCATTTTCGGAATGTCTGTGATATCGCCTATAAATGCTGAGAGTAAGGTATCTTGTCTTTCAGATTTGATATCATATTGAGCAAGTAAGATTTTATCGTCTGTACGAGCAATGCAATCAGACCTTAGCGTTAAAATTCCTTCCTCTGGCAAGTCAATTAAATCCATTTTTAGATTTCCGCAATACATTTTTGCTCTTGCATTTTCATGAACCTTAAAGAGCCAAGTGCTTTTAGTTTCTAATGCAACCCAATACGAGTCAGTATTTAACATCCGCTTATATACACAATTACCTGGTCTACCTGCTTTTAGCGGCCATAGTTCACACGCCAGGTCATTCGCATTACTCCATGGCCAATTTCCTTCGCATACTCTTTCAATTTAAATTGTTCAAGGTGTTTGGTGTCATTAAATGGTACCAATCTATCTCGATATTGTAGACTAAATATTCTGAATTCAAATGCACCATGAGCAAGCTTTCTTCTGACCAAACTGGAACTGGAATTACCCTGTATAATTTTGATGGACGTCTGCTAAATAAAGGGATCTTAGCATTAATTATCAATTTGTTGTCAACAAGAAGTCCCCTAGCTTTTAAGAGAGTATGTACTTCTTTCAGCTCTGTACCAGTTCTTTTCCCTGGTAACACTAGTGTCTCAGATAGACTTTCTTAAATCTTTGATATTTCGTCTTTTAATTGACCAGGCCTAATAATGTTAGTATTAAGCCGGCCATGATTTATGTCAATCAATAAGCTTATTATACCTGCTTATGTTTTTCCACAATCCTCAATTAAGCTGGTCAACTGCTTTGTCACCATAAAGAAATTTATGGACTCCTTATAAACATAATAATTTTCTTGAAGTGAAGCAGTCATATTTTCAATTCGTTTATTTATATTTTTAAAATTATCATTTTCTTCCTCATTTGTCTTTTTCAAAAAATTAGTTGTTGAATATACTATGGACAATTGTTTTTTGCCTAGTTCATTGAGATTGTGTTGATTATCTAAGAATTTTCTCATATTTTTCTCTATTTGTATCATCTTCGTCCATAATTCCAAATAACATATGACCCCATGAATTTTAACGGAGCGCGTTTCGCTCTATTTTTGCTATGAGCCATAAACAATTTATTGTTTTCTTGCAACTCATTCAGTTGTTTAAAGGTATTATCTAACACGAGGTTACACTGATCTTCGAAACCATGAAGTTGATTACATACTGTGACCGATGTTAAGTTTAATTAAGTTTATTTATTTATTATATTCTTCTTATTTTCGTTTATATCTTAAATTTTGTTTAACACTTTTGTTCTTATTTTAAACTTTGTACATGTCTCTTCTTGTCTATTTCTTTTTTTTTTTCTTTTTTCAAGTCGTCTTCTCTTTTCGTGCTCTCGTTAAACAGTGATCTGCTGCTCGCAGGCAGCTTGCATTCAACCCCCGTTTTTCCTAGCGAGTCCTCTCTTTCTCTCTCTGGGAGTGCTAGGTGCTCTCGAATAGTGTGACCAGAGTCTCTTTATCTCAACTGGCCTGCTACAACTCGGCCGTCCTGACTTTAGAGATAGCCCTCTATCTCTGTCTCGCTTTTATTACATAACTTATTACATTTTACAATATTAACAATTTTTTCAAGTTATATTACAATTTGTTTTTCTACTATTATTTATATTACAATTTTTTTCATTCTTTTATCCAATGCCTTATATAATTTACACTCCAAACACCTTGATACGGATTGCGCGATAACTGAAACCCGTCAATATCTTTAAGTAAATCATTTTTCAAGATCTTCTCAATTACATAAGGACCTGCGTTCTTTGGAATAAGTTTTCTCGAGGCACCCACCGTACTATCAAAGTTTTTAACCATAACATAATCTCCTTGTCTTTTTCGCATTGTAGTATTTTTCATTCTTTCTTTGCGTCTGTCTTTGCGCTTCTTCTGCTCTTTTTCTAAGATCTTCTAAAGTTTTCCTAATCTTTTCTTCTTTGGCTTCTAACTTCTCTATAAACTGTTCTAAATTTTTCTTGTTGTCGTTAATAATATTATCATCGTCCTCTAACTGTTCCCTATTTATATCTTCCTCTTCTAATCTTTCCTTTAACTCATCACATATTTTTCCTCGTTGTGTTATTCCAAATAATGCTACTATGCTATTGATGCTACTATGAGTCGTATTATTCATAGAATACTCTATTTTTTCAATAACTTTGTCCCAATGTAATCCCCTTTCCGGTTCTGTCAATTTTGCTAACATAGGTCCTAAACTCCTATTTATTCGTTCAACTTCACCATTCGCCTGTGGCGAGCCTGTCGCGATTTTTATGTGCTTAACGTTACTCATCTCCATAAACTCTGCAAACTCCGAAGAAGTAAAACAACTACCCCGATCTGATATTACACACTTGGGTCTGCTATAAGCTCTAAAATAATCTGGCAATGCACTTGTCACTTCTTTTGTATTAGTCGTTTTTGCTGTGTACAGCCTAACAAACTTTGTAAAAGCATCTACCACAGCAAATATATGTTTCTTCGACCTGCTATTATCTACTGGCCCATAATGAATTATATGAATAATCTCAAAAGGCTTATTGCCCTTTGGTATACTATGTAAATAAACCTTCCCTTTACCTACCTTTTGAGAATACGCTATGCACTTCAAGCAGTTTTGAATATGCTCTAACACCTTATCTTTCATGTTAGGAAACCAGTAGGTTTTCCCAATGACATCTAGCATTTTATCTCTCCCAATATGACCCATTTCGTCATGGTATTTGTATAAAACATGATTTTCCATAAGATTCGGTACGTAAAATAATAATCTATTGTCATTACTTTTCCTATAAATCACACCATTTCTCATTTCATATAACTTGTGCTCGCTCCTTTCTAAAATTTTCCTAATTTCCTGGACCTTTACATCTTTTGATTGGCAAATTACTAAATTTGTTTCGAATGTATTTGCCTCCACTATATGTTGCATCTACTTAATGCATCTACATGCTGCATTTGTCTACCTGCTCTATGCTTTAATTCATAATCGAACTCCTGCAACTCTAGAGCCCACCTTGCTATTTTTGGATTCAACTCGATTTTATTGAGCGTTAACGTCAGGGAGTTGCAGTCTGTTACAATTTTGAACCGTTTGCCTAGTAAATATATTCTAAATCTTCTTAACGCGTAAATTATAGCTAAAGTCTCTAACTCAAAACTGTGATATTTTGCTTCCGTCGCCGTCGACCTCTTTGAAAAGTAAAAAATGCAACTTGTTGTCTTCTTTTTTCTGAAGAAGCACAGCCCCAAGCCCTTAAGCACTTGCGTCACAGTGAAGCTCGACATCATCACTGTAATCGTATATCGCTAAAACTGGCGTTTCCATTAATTTCTCTTTCAAAAGTGAAAAGCAACTCAGTTCTTCTGCTTCAAATTTGAACACCCTATCCTTCCTCAATAAATCATACAAAGGTTTCGCTAATATCGAAAAATCTTTAATGAATCGTCGAAAATACGAGCAAAGACCCAAAAAAAACTTTGAACTGCTTGCACCTTGCCTGTAATTGGAAAGTTTTCTATAGCTTCTAAGCCCTTGCTGTCAGCTCTAATCCAATATCTTGAAATCAAAAATCCTAATTATATGTCATTGTCTTGTAAAAATTTGCATTTGTCTATTCCCAATTCTAACTTATTTTCTTCTAGCCTTCTAAACACTTCTGTTAAAACTTCTCTTCTAAACTTTTGCTGGCCACTAAAATATCGTCCATATAATTGATCACCTTATTTTGTCTTATCATGTCTTATCATGTAACAAATCTCTGAAATACCTGTGGAGCTGTTTTTAGACCCATAGGCATCCGCAAGAACTCAAACTGCCCCAAAGGTGTGGTGAACGACGTATATTTTACCGACTCTTTGCTAACAAACACCTAAAAGTAGCCATTCTTAAGATCAAATTTCGTAAAAATGGATTTTTCAACTAAATTGTCTAACAAGTCATCAATTAAAGGTATCAGATAATTATCCTTCGTCATGATCGATACAAAAAAATCGATATAAAGTCTTAATTCCCCCGACTTCTTTTTCACTAAAACAATAGGAGAAGCGTACTCCGATTTACTAGGTTGAATAATACCTTCTCTATTGTATTCCTCTAACATTTTTAACAATGCTTCTTTTTCACTGTATGACAATCTCCTTGGTGCGCAACTAAATGGTTTTGAGTTTTCCAGCACTATGTTCATTTCACATTTTATTTTCGGAACTTCTGGCCGCTTGACTTGAACATAATGTGTTTCATCATCACTATCAATTCCTTTGCGAAGTTGTCCCTTTCTAAACTATTTTCTAACACCTCACCTTCCAAATGTATTTTGTCTAACCTATTACTTCCTAACCCTGTTGTCCCTAAAATTTCACTTTCTAAACTTTCTTTTAAACTTTCACATCCTAACCTCTCTTCTAACATTTCACTTCCTAAAGTTTTTTTCCAATCTCATTTCCTAACCTTTCTTCTAAACTTTTATTTCCTAAACTTTCTTCTAAAATCTCATTTCCTAAACTTTCATTTCCTAAACTTTCGCACTCGAATCCTTCATCCAATTCCCTTGGTTCCTTCGTATTATTATCTAGTAAACTAATATTTTTATTATTTTCTACTTGGATTGAAATCCAATCTCGACGGTAATCATTTTTAAAGTTTCTAAATTAATTTTCAAATTGCAAGCCTCTATTAAATCTCTGTCCAGCACAACATTACAGATCATAGAATCGTCAGCAACAGCAATTAAATTTTAAAAAATCCTTATTTCTTTCTTCAAAACAAAACATAACAATCTTCTTATTGAGGCTCTAGTCTAACGTTTTTGGATACATATGAGTATTCTATAAAAGATACTGGGCTTCCTGAATCGATCAAGCATTCTGTAATGATTGGCCGGTTGGAGCTTTCATAAATGAAAATTTTAAGCAATCTTACATAGTTATCAGCAGCATCCTTCTTGTTTTCGGGGCATGCGCCAATAAAATGATCCATCGCCCCACATCCATAGCAAGATCTAAAGGTCCTCTTTGGTTTCACGCACTCTCTTGCCCAGTGCCCTTTCCCGTTGCAATTATAGCAACGCGTCTCCTTGCTCACCGATTCATCCATCGCCGTCTGCGTCTTCTTTCCTTTAAAAGCTCTTGCCGGCAACATTATATCGGCAAACGCTTTGAGCATCCGCCCAGGGTTTTCGAAACACTGCAGCTTGGCCTGAGTACGTAAATTTACTGCCGGAATACCGCGATAAGGCCATCCAGCAGCTCGTCATTTCCATCTTGACATCTCGGGCCAGCCTGCGCTTTTCCTCGAAGTACACTGCAAACTTCTCATTCGACTTCCACAGCCGCACCTCGAACTTTCGCCTCATATCAGCTTTCGACTCGTTGCCACAAAAAGCAAACAATAACTGGTCCACCAGCTCACTCGTCGGTTCTTGGAAACGAGTTCTATCCGCATGCAGCCACTGCAGTGCGCTGCCTTTCAGTTTTCCAATCAACAAAACTTTGCTTTGGGTGTCCGATAGCTTGCATAACTTGGCTATGTTTTCCCATTGGGACGCCCAGGCACGAATTGACATGTTCTCCGAAAAATCCATTAGGATTTCCTTTGCCAAGCAAAATCCAGCTGACGAAAAATCGTCTCGAACGTCTCTGCCGCCATTTGTGCCGCTACCGCCGTTTCCTCTATTGTCAAGCCGTCCTAAATTTCTAGAATTCTCGCTGACGTGTCTTCCATCTCTTTCTGCACCATGTCCGTTATCCACCGCACCGTTCCTTTGCTCGCCTTCTTGCTCCAACACGTCGCAGCTATTTTCCGACTCGTCGTTTCTGGCGCCACTCGGTCGTGCGTCTCCAATTCTCGAATTAACGCTGTCGATCTGCTGGTAAAGTTTTTCCAGAATTTTCCCGGCCATCTCGATTTCTCGCTGCAGCTCCTTCATGGTCTTCATGCCATGATCCAGTTCCGCCCGATTTTTCTGCATCCGTGTTTCTCGATCCGCCTCCTCCGCATCTGCGTCCGAAACTTCTTGCTCCTCCTCCTTCTCGTTTATGGTTGGAGCACTGGCGCGGATTTCGGGTGGATCCGCACATAATCGGGAGTACAACTTTTGTCCCCTTCGTTGACAAGTTTAGGCACAGCAGCCAATTTTTCAGCTAAACCACAGTCACTTTGGTTATGTCCAAATATATTGTACTTTTTCCGTAAAGTATGTAACTGCACCAAAAATAAATTTATCCTCGATCCCACTTCTGAGATTGTGACCGATGTTAAGTTTAATTAAGTTTATTAATTTATTATATTCTTCTTATTTTCGTTTATATCTTAAATTATGTTTAACACTTTTGTTCTTATTTTAAACTTTGTGCATGTCTCTCTTGTCTATTTCTTTTTTTTTTTCTTTTCTCAAGTCGTCTTCTCTTTTCGTGCTCTCGTTAAACAGTGATCTGCTGCTCGCAGGCAGCTTGCATTCAACCCCCGTTTTTCCTAGCGAGTCCTCTTTCTCTCTCTGAGAGTGCTAGGTGCTCTCGAATAGTGTGACCAGAGTCGCGTTATCTCAACTGGCCTGCTACAATACTTGCCTCATTTTATTTACTAGTGCACTCCCCTTGCTTATCATTTGAAAATAAGCATCCATGTTATAGAAAACTACCAAATTCCAAGAAGAAGTGACAATTTCTACTTCGCCCATTGGATCCAGATATATGGCTGACGCTTTATTTATTGTTTCCATTTTATATTTTGGCGTGATTTAATTTTTGCTGCCTCCTCTAATATTATGGTACACTGTGACCCACTATAGTGGGATTCGTTCAATCAGAGCTCTTAAATTTTTAAAATCTCCATTAGCCGATTTTACTTTAATTCTTGCTGTTGCAAGCAATGCCTGAGTTGAAGTGACGCAGGTGTTAAGTATTTCCCTTTTTTGAGAATTTAAACGCAATATGGTATGATGCCCTTTGGTAAAATACGAACATAAATATTCGCTTGTACATCTTAAGCCTCTAAAATGTATAAGGCATTTTGTACATAATTGTACTTTTTGTACGATTTCTAATCGCTCGGTGGGATTCATCCCTTCAAATTTGTGACATTGGGTATAACGTGTCCCACCATTTTGCAGATTGGATATTTTTCATATAAATAATTGTTTTTATTAGAAAAATTAAAATTTTCAAAAGTATAAACATTTTTTGATAGATTTGTATTTTTATTAACAGGTTTTTTCTCCTGAACGGAGCTAGTCGAACTCAGTCGCTGCTCCAAAAAATCTATAGCATCCGATCCGATCCTTGGTCTTTTTTATATGGCTCTCATATAATTGAAGAGTCGGGGTATTGAATTTTCTGAGCACCATATGCGCAAATAACACATCGACCTCATCCGTTAGATTGGCCTTTACTTTATGGATGTGTACTGCTTCGTTAATGGTGTCAATACAATATTTGATCTTTTTAACGGAATCCATCAACCGACTCAATTGCTCTGAGAAAATCTTACGATTATTTTCGTACCGCTTGGTTAGAAGGTCCCAAGCGGCATCGTAATTCTCAGCAGAGCCCATTAAGAGATGAGCGACCACATTTCTCGCTTCACCTTTTATGGCCGACTTCAAATAAATAAATTTTAAGGAGGTACTGAGACTCTCCCTTGAATGTATCAATTCAATGAATAATTCTTGAAAAATGTCCCACTCTTTGGAATCGCCGCCAAATGTGGGTACCTCGATTTTTGGTAGGGTCGGTAAATCTGGAATTTTGACCATACCCTCCAATTTTACCTCGCCTTTCTCTTTCATCTGTTCGTTTATTTCAGATGAGATATAGATTGGATATCAAGTTCCAACTCATTGAGAGGAAATGAATCTAATTTTTCTAAACACGCAAGGTTTCGCGTTTCTGGCTCTGTATTTCTACATATGTTTCGTCTAAGTATTCCCTCGGTTTTTTAATTTTTTCTTCTAATAAAGTGAAAAGCATCCATAATCTGCTCATACCTTTTTTTGTTAAAGTAGTCGTGGTCTATGGGGCCTAAACTCACTAACATTTTGTTATTGGATTCAAATTCTTTTTCCAATTCATTTAAATATTTGCTCTCCTGACTTGAAAAATTTGTAATTTCTCTCGCCACAATTTACCCACAGATCTTATTAAGTTCAGCTAGCCTCTTTAGCTGGCTAGGGATTTGTTCGGACAACATTTTATTCATATATTCTATTATTTTTTTATGTATTGGCTGCCACTTAATAAGACATCTTTAATCTTATATTAAAAAAAATATTTTTTTATTATTATTATTATTTATTTATTTATTTATTATATTTATTTGTTTAATTATTAAAATAATATTGATTACGGAATATCTTATCTACCTGATGCTGTGTTGTTGTCGCTGCTGGGTGGTCGCCGCTGCCGATGCTGTAGGGGTGGGGGCCGGTTGACGGTGCTGTTGATGTCGTCGCTGCCGCTGAGTTATGACAGTCGCTGTCGTCGCTGCCGTCGCTGCAGGTGTAGTTGCTGCTGCTGATGTCGGAGTAATCGCGTGGCTCAATTGATAATTTTTGAGTGCTACGCAATAATTCGATTCTCCTTTTTAAATCGATTTATTAAATTTATTGTCAATGCACTTTTTATATTTTTTCAGTTATTTTCACATTCACTGCTGATATTTATGGCCTCAGCATGCCTTACCAAATGTTTACTGGTATTATAGCAACCTTTAGCTTTATTGTTAGCTACAAGGTGCTTTTATAAAAACATTAAAAAAATTAGTGTATATTTTAAGTTTTATTTGTTTATTATTTTAGTCACAATTCTTCACTGCTGATGTCTATGGCCTTAGGACTCCTTACCAAAATATTAAATTGGTAACTGGCAACCTTTAGCTTTATTTCAAGACTAAAGTGCCTATGTTTAATAACATAAAACATTTTAGAATATCCTTTTGTTTTTATAGTTATATTCTGTGTTCCTTACCACGGGTGGGGGGAAAACAAGAGATATTTATTTTAGCAGCCTAAGTATTCCAAGGTGCTGGTTTAAAAAACTCTGAACCTTTTACCACTGGGGGGAAAGTTGCAAAATGTCTCGAATGACCAAATGAAAATTACGTATTGTTAATAAAACACCCGTTTCCACGCTGAGTTATGATATCAAACTGATTTTATTTATTTTACTCCCTACTTAAAGTTAACATTAAATTTCTTATATATAAAAAGACCAACGCAATGGCCATTTATTTCGCTGTGGGAACTGCAGACGCGGCACTTTGCCGGCGGAGCTCACCTTACATTTTCAGGCGGCTTTATTGGTTAATATATATATTTATTTATTGACAATAAATTTGTGTACATTTCTCATCATTGTTAATATTACCTTAGGAGTTGTTTCGTACAGTTGGAAATTTTTTAATATATCTGGCTTTATTAAATTAATACTCGATCCGGTATCTATAAGGCAGTTATATTCAATATTACTAAATTTTAATTTAATAGTGGAATTCTTTGATCTACCGAGGCTTATTATTATGTTGAAATCTGTTAATATCAAAATATTAAATTCTGTTTTGCCGAGATTGGTTTCAGAAAAAAATTGGCGTCTGGAACGGTTGCCTTTGCTAAGAATATTGACTATTATTTATATTGTTTATATTGTTACCTGGATTTTGATTGACATTGTGATTATAATTTTTTTGAAGTCTTGATATGTTAAATTGATAATTTGGATCACACTGGAATTGAGAATTATTATAATAATTTCTTCTTTGAAAATGTTGGTTATAATTTATATTTTTACAATTTTCATAAATTCCTAACTCTTGAGCAGCACGCCTTAATTGACTTGGTGAACTAATATCAAATCGACAAACAGACATAAAAATTCTGTCTGGTAATTCTTTCCGAATAGTTTCATTAATAGCTATTAAAGGGGGAAAACCGTTACCCGCGCAAGAAGACAAAAGACACAAAGTGATCCGCTTAGCTTGAGAGTTTATTTGCGACTGACTTGCGCTCTTATGTATATGCACAAACGCAAGTATGAGTTTAGGAAACGAACAAGCATTGCTTCGGGAAAATATTCTTTTTAACACCCTTCCTCAATGCAAGTACGTTACTAGTACAAGTTCAACATTTTAACAAATTCATTGTGTTTCTTCTTTGCCAGGTTCTTTGTCAGTATATCTGCAATCATTACATTTGTAGCAGCATATTTTAAAACAATCTGACCGTCATTTACAATCTGCCGAATGAAGTGGTATCTTATATCCACATGCTTTGTCCTAGCATGATGTACTGGGTTCTTGGCTAGTTGTTGCGCACTTAGGTTATCTCCAAAAACGGTCGTTGGAGTTTCTGCGTTCCCGCAGCCAAGTTCGATGATCAGCCGCCTCATAGCAACTGCCTCCTTGCACGCTGTCGACAACGCCATATACTCAGCCTCGGTACTGCTGAGTGCTACGCTGTGCTGCTTCTCCGACTTCCACGATGTCGGACCACCAGCTAGGAAGAATACGTATCCTGTATACGATTTCCTATCAAGCCTGTCGCCGCCCCAGTCGGCGTCGACGTAGCCAGTGAACGCCTGTCCCGTCTTCTGGTAGTGCAGCTTGTAGTCCACGGTAGACGGGTAACGCATTACATGCTTGACGCCCGCTAGATGCTCGCTGTGCGGATCCTTATTCCGCTGTGCCAACTTTGCAACGGAATGAAGAATATCTGGTCTGGTCGTAAGCGCCAACCACATCAGCTCGCCAACTACTGTCTGGTATTCCGTCTCGTCTGCTTTTGCGCTTTGCTCACTACACGCAACCTGATACCCTGGATCTAAAGGTGTAGACGCAGGTCTGCAGCTCTCGAGTTGATGCCGATGCAGCAGGTCCTGGATATACTGGGTCTGCGCCAGAGTTATCTCTCCAAGTTCACCCTTGCGTTCAATCTCCATGCCATGTCTTGATGCTGAGTAAATCAGTTTTCTTCTGGCATGCTATAATGAGATCATCAACGTAAACAAGGATTAGTGCTATATTACCACCAGCCGCACGCTTATACAAGCATGGCTCATTCTGCAACGGATGGAAGCCAATGCCCTTCAGAACACCATCCAGTTTAATGTTCCATTGCCTGCCAGCCTGCTTCAATCCATAAATGGCCTTCTTCAGTAATAGCACCCTTCCTGCTTTGTCGCCTTCTGCATAACCTTCGGGTTGCTGCATGTACACGGTATCCTCCAAGTCGCTGTTGAGGTATGCCGTGCATACGTCCATCTGGTGTAAATAGAGTTCCATTTCCACTGCCATGGCCAATATTAAACGCATGCTCTCCAATCGGCAAACTGGTGCAAACCTTTCGCTGTAGTTTATGCCGTAACGTTGAGAACAACCTTTCGCCACTAGTCGAGCCTTGAATCTCTCCACCTTTCCGTTTTCATCACGCTTCACACTGTATACCCACTTACAGCCGATGGGCTTCTGGCTGTTAGGTAACTCTGTGACTTTCCATGTCAGATTCGTAATCAAGGCATCATATTCCGAACGTATCGCTTCTCGCCATTGTGTTGAAAACTCTCCACTCATCGCCTCGCCGTAGGTCGAAGGAATTTGTACATCTCTCCCAGCCAAAGTTCCAAGTATATTGAACTGCTTCTTTGGGCGACCGGGTCTGCCCGTACGTAGAATTCTGGG
>VNJS01003920.1:0-32107 GCA_008042575.1 Drosophila watanabei | reverse complement strand
GTGCAGAGGGAAGCCTGCGAAGCCTGGCTAAAAATGATATGCCAAGAGTGCAGGTTGTCAACGGATTCCGGGCAACTGTTTTCAGTTTCCATATATTTAGATATTCACACACATACTACAGGATATATATATATACAGATAAATATATATATTTACTTTGCATTTGCTATAGCATTCATCCAGCATCTAGCATCGCATAGTATCGCACTAATGTAAGCGCTCATCTGTGCACCAGAAACGTTCAGCTTGGTATATTCAACACAGAGAGAAAAAGTGTACAAAGAAACTATACTTTAAGCAAAAAATATACTAGAAATACTAAATAAATACTAGAAATACTAAATAAATACTAGAAATAATAAATTAATACTACTAAAAGTGTACATAGAACCTTTATTTTAACCCAAAAATACTAGAAATACTTAAAATACTAAATAAATACTAGAAATACTAAATAAAATAATAGAAAAATATCTCAAACTAGTTTAAAATATAGTATTTTGAATGACGTTTTATATATATTAATTTTTCCTCTTAAAAGAATTTTAAAATAAACTGAAAAACCTGACTAATTATCCCAAAAAAAACCCTATCAAACTTTTCAAATAAAATCCTTTCAGTTTCATCTATATTCTCTCTGTGCTTCTACTATATACAGGATATCGGAGTAGAGGAGGAAAAACTGTTACAATATATGCAAATAAAATACAAACTGTCAGCAAAGAAGGAGCAACAGGATCGAGAGTAGGAAATGTCTGTCCTGCGCCTGGCTGCCATTAGAAGCCTTTGTTGCCACTCCTTGTTTGTCGTTGCTCCTTGTGTCTGTTTACTTTTGATTTGCTCGATTTATACATCTGCTGCTGCTGCTACTACTATCCACTATATATACGTATATATAGAAAAGGACTGGGGAGCACATGTGAGAGCTGCTTATTTGCCTGCGATTTTGCCAATGTTTGCATACTGAACGAGACACAAGGCAAAGGGGGCATAGCACAAGGCACACAAGTTTTCATTTCGTTTGCCGCCGCCCTTTGTGTTTTGCCATCCGATAATTTAAAAGTTACTTGGCTGCGGGCAAATGTGGCAGAGCCTTGCCCTCCTCCATTCATTGTTTCACTTTGAGTCTGGGCAAAGAACAGAAGAAGGTAGTCCCAGGCCTAATGAAATTGGCATTATACTCATCAGAGTTGATTTAAGTCCTTTGAGTGTAAGAATATGGGAATGTCCTGGCTTCAAAGAGACATTTTCTTTGAATTTTTAAAGGTTTGATTTAACAAAGAGTATTGATTAACGTTAAAGTCGAATAAAATATTTGAAAAACTAACTAAAAAATGTTATTAAGGCTCAACATCTGCTTTACCATAATTAAAGCGATCTATTTTGACCTCAAAACCCATTTATTTTCAAGCCTAAAGCTGAGCTTAAACTGAAATTCAAACCAAAACTTCTCTTTCTTTTTCCTCTGATTAATAATGTTATGCCACGCGCTGAAAATAATCAATAAATAAAGCAAGCTCGCTCTCGCTCGCTGATGTAAACAAAACTGGAGATTAAATTTCCATTAATTTTGGAGCTTAAAACTAGTTGCAAGTTCTCTGAGGCCTGACTAGCTCGTATAATTTGGCTTGTTGCTGCTGCTACCTCCATGGTGTTTACCTGGGCTTTGCAGTTACATACAGTTACATAAAGTTACCCAGCGAGCTCTCTCGAGTGGATTTTGGTTGCTTTAACAACCTAAAATCCCACACAGGAGCTATACTTGCATGCCTATTATAATTTCCCATTAATTTGCGCCGACTTTTGCACTTTTCGTGAGCACATATTTAAATGCGAGCAAGAAAAATACAGAAGCAGGAGAAGCAGCTTTGCATGCAAGCAGTCACTCAGGTCAGCAGAATTTTTTTTTCAGCCTGAGAATATTTAATAAAAAAAAGTAGTTGTTTTTAATGCAACAAGAAATGTGTGTTATTATAGTTTGCCTCTGTCATCTCTTTAATGTATTTTTATTTGTTGCTTATTTTCCCGACTCTGGGAAGTATGCAACATTAAATTGCTGGCAATTTGCGTGTGTTTGTGCGCTCTCACTTGCAACTAAAACGATTTTCTTTTAACGCTTTGCTGCTCACCTTTTGACTTGGTTTAGTTGTACGTGCATATGCGTGTTTTATATATTTCCTGAGCACACAGCTCGTGTTTGTGTGCGTGTGTATGTGTGCTTGAGAAACAAGGCAATTTTTCGCTGCACTGAACACTGAGCGACAAAAAAATAGAGAGAGAGAGAGAGAGAGAGAGAAAATAAATACATATAATTCCAGTGCCGGTGGGTGACCCAAATTTCGTGGCTGCCTACTTGACTCCAGCTGAACTGCCGGCATTTTTTTGCTACATCCAGAAAAACAAATATAACAATATATAACAAAGTATGTATAACAAAAAATATTTAATAAAATTTATATAACGAAATATGTAAGACAAAATATATATAACATAAATATATCTAACAATATATGTATAACAAAATATGTATAACAAAATATATATAACAAAATATGTATAACAAAATATATATAACAAAATATGTATAACAAAATATGTATAACAAAATATATATAACAAAATATATTCAACAAAATATATATAACAAAATATGTATAATAAAATATAAATAACAAAATATATATAACAAAATATGAAGAACAAAATATGTAGAACAAAATATATTTAGCAAAATATGTATAACAAAATATATATACCAAAAAATTATATATAACAAACAGACCAAAGCACACATGGGGTAGCTTCAGCATAGGCACTGGTACCGCTTGCTTTTCAACAAAATTCCCCCCTAAAATTCACAATTCTAGATGAAAAATTCGATGAATGTTGAGTTTAGGTCAGCTAATGTGGTACTAACGAAGTCACTTGCTCAGAAACACCTGAATACCTAAGCTACAACTTAAGAATGATTACTCCAAAAAAATAAATCAATAAAAAATATTCCTTAACCATTTTAGTAAGTAAAATGAAAAGGAAATTTTTGAAAACTTATGCAAATTATGCTTCCGAAACCACCAGGGTTTTTTAAACCATTTTAAAATGTGTCTAAAAGTATGCAACGATATATTCCATTTATAAATTCAGTGTAAATTTGTAATTATTAAGACTTAAATTTTTAAGGTCTTGTTTATTTCACTACTTTTGGTTTGTTAAAATGATTAATGATTCCGGTAGCTTCTCCTATCCCACAAATTTATATTCTTTCGAGATTTTCTTCTAATGATTCCTATAGCTTCCCCTATCCTCAATATTAATATTCTCTCTTAAGTTTCTCCTAAATTCTCCGTTGTTGTTTTTCCTGCTAAATCTTAATACATCCTTTAGCTGTTATTCATTTCCCCCTGTGCAGCCCCCATTTAGCCAACACACTCTCGGCGCTTTGCTGCAAGCTCAGTCATGATGAAAAATGCATAAAGTACCTGGTCGGGGCTCTGACCCGATGTGCATAACTAACCTGGCGGCGGTGGCAGCTAATGAGTTTAAGTTCTCGACTGACACAAACACGAAGCTGCAGCAACAAGCTGCGTCCACACAATTGACGCTTTTACCCCGCGGGGGCCAACTCTCTCAGACACACACACAGCACACACACATATGGCAGAGACACCTGCCTGTGCGGATGACAAGTGTCTTGCAGTTTACACCTGCGAGCTGCGAGCTGCGACCTACGAGCTGCTTCTGCGATACCTGCAAGCTGAAAGCCGAGTCTGACACAATTGCACCTGCGGGATTTTGAGCGGGACTTGGAAGGGACTTGGACGAGCTTGGATGGGACTTGGCTCAGACTGAAGAGGGACACATGTATAATGCAATGGCGGGACTGTTACACCTGGGCAACAGGTGGAAATCTGGCCGAAAAGGCTGTCATTAAGTAGATGGGCGCAAAAAGTTGGTCATGTCTATTTTTTGGACTTTCGTTTCTTTGCTTAATGAAATTACATTAGCAAAAGAAAAAGAGAAACAAAAGCAGGCTGAGACAGAAAGGAGACGGCAAGGCACTCGACAGGATGTTAATAGAGTTGGCGCGCTTTTCTCGCTTTTCTGCCCGCCTTCCGTTCACATTCAAATTGAATTAAAATTCCATTTGCAGTTGTCGTTTGCTCAACGTTTTATTTGAACTGCGAATGAAGATGGAGGGGGAATTGCTTATTGAATCGTTTATCATTCCGTCCGCCCGCCGCCGCCGGCTACCGAACCAGCAAAATGTCCACTAATTAAAGTGGAACAGCATGGCGCCTGTAGTCCTTCTTGTTTATATTCTTTTTTATATTTTTTTGGGAAAGAAAAAGAGAAACTTTAAGTTTATTTACCGTGTGCGCCAACTGCAGGCGAAACAATAATAATAGTCTGCAGAAAAAGCACAAATTTATGACAAAAGTTGGTCGACTCTTTGCCTGTTGGCATATTTGTTTATTGTTAAACTTACTAAAAACAGCAGCAGCAGCAGGCAAGGACGAGTTTGGTCAAGAGCTCCAAGGAAAAGGGCTAATGGAGAATTTGGCAAAACTTCTGCCAAAGTCCTCTTCTTGCTCTCCATCTCTCGTTCTATCAGTCAAACAAAAGGGGCACAAAACTCATTAGAAGGCGAGCGGAAAGCAGAAAAGAAAACATTAGGCCAGCAATTTATAATTAAAATGGAGCAACAGCAGCAGCAGCAGCCGTGACGAAAACAATTAAAAAGACAAACAGAAAGTGCCAAGAGAACGCGTCAAAATAGACAGTCGACCAGGCCTGCTCCGCCCTATTTATTCTTGTATTAATTTTTTTCACTTTTCCTTTTTTTTTTTTTGACACACCCCAACGACAATTTATCATTTGACATCCCTCGATGAGTTGCTCACTTTCGTTTGCATTTACATTTTCTTTGGTCTTTTACATTTTTCTTGTACATCAATTAGTGGAAAAGTGTTGCCTACTTTTTGGGTGTTTTCGTTTTAATTTACAGAATTCGCTTTAATTAAATTGAATTTAATTTTAGGAGTTAAATTAAAATAGCCTCCAAAAATAACAAGATTTTTTAGAACCCTGTAAAAATAAAGGTAAGAGTAAACAACATTTTTTAGACATTAAAAATTCATTGTAAATGTAAAACAGTAGCATACTTTTAGACACACTTTTTAAAACCTCTAGTGATTTCCCTATTGCCATAAAACATAAACAAAACATCAACCCCCTTCCATAGACAACTCTAATATTATAGTTTAATTAAAATTAAGGAAATCCCTCTCCCACCCCGATAATCGAGTTCTGTTTAGCCAAATGCTTTTCAATTGGGTAACTACTACATAAGGCGATTACTCCCACGCTCCAGCGTTGATGCACACGAAACCGAGTGAAAATCCCATTAAATGCTTTTCAATTTCAGCCAAATCGCTCAACTGTTCGCCTCATGGCCGGGATAATGAAAGTAATGAGCGTCTTTTGCCCGATGCGAGCATTTAGATAAAGTTTTATGGCACACCCAAAGAATGCCAAACAACGGCGCAAAGCTTAGGAAAATGGGGAACTGCAAACTGGGAACGGGAACGGGAAACTGGGGAAAACTGAGGGAGGGGAGAGAATCTCTCTGCTTCGCTTCGATTGACAAACTTTTTCGTTGCGATCCGCAAGGGAAAGTGGGCGCAAAGCATATTGAAAGCACCGTTCGCTCTCTCACCTGGTGATGGGTAATCGATAATAAGTGCGACTCACAGCACATCCCCATATAATGTAATACTGTAAAGTTGCCGGTAGCAACCCCTTGCAGCATCCGCTGGGCGATGAGACGATGAGAGTAAAAAGTTTTTAGTAAAAAAACAACGAAAACAACGGAAAATCAGATCTGACGACCATGAGATACCCGGGATTATAGGTATCTTGTGTAAAATTCTTGAATATCTAACAGATCAAATAAATTTTTAATTAATCGATTTGAATTTTAGTATATCGATAAAATGTTTAATGGATGGGGATCTTCTGTTAGAAGTTTTTTTTCCTATAAATAAATGTTTATCATTTTTTAATCATTAAAATTTGTTTCAAAGTTTTTCAATGTTTTATTTAATTCCTTATGGATACTTTTCATATTTCCGATAACTCAATAACTTATCGATATATTTATTTTTGATAAAAGCAAAACTACAAACTTTTGCAAACATTTTTCAAATCTGTGTAGACAAACACACTCCTCCCCCCCTGGAACTCTTCAAATACTGAATATAATAATAAAGGATAATTCGGCGCCTCCACAGCGATGCTTGCTCCTTTCGGGTTTTTAGATAGCTGACACTGAGCCTGGGGGCGAGGCTGATGTTAAGTGGGCGTGACTGGAAAATGTCGCCGCCCTCCTGTGGCTGCATTTACCTCAATAATGTCTGGCCTCCCACAGCGGTGGCGGCCGGGGGGTCGAACTGAACTAAACAGGAGTTTTCATTAAGTTTGTTCGATGTGGGGAATGGGTAAACTTTAAGGTTGCCAAGTTTAGTTGAATTTCCGCTCCTAATTCAAGCCAAATACGACGAAATTCCCCAAGTCAATACACGACCGACTTAACATTGTTATCGCTACTCGGAACTTTGGGATTTCGCTAAAACGATCATAAATATTTTGCCTAAAAGTTAGACAAGCCAACTGCACATGTGTACCAGTATATAGTCGAGTTGTAGTATGGAGTGCTAGAGCAAAAGTTTACAATATTCCTTCGTCCTTCTTCTTTTTTTGTGCTGGTGCTGGTTGGGCAGATTTACACATTTGTTGATAACAAAGTTTTAAGCCCCGCAAATAGCTGGCCAACTCAGCCACATACCTGTAACCTGTAACGAAAATACAGGCAAAACTACTGGCTCTGCAAAAAGTAAAAATAAAAAGGGAAAAAATGGAGAGAGTGAGAGTGAGTTTTGTGGGAGTTGGAGTGAGTTTTTAGCCCGATGGCAAAAACAAGTTGCAAAACGCTGTCCGAAACTTTTAACGCGGCTCAGCCAACTAATCATAAAGTTTCTAATTGCGAACGCCAAAAGCAATCAGCCAGCAAAAATGGGTAACTTTCGAGTGGGGGAAAAGCCAGTGAAAGATCCGATTTTATAGCTTCATGTTACGAGCTTGTATTGCTTTATTATTTAAAATTTTAACAGCGTGCACTTTTTCTATCTCCGACTGCCTGTCTGTGTGCCTGTTTATGGGTCCTCCTCTCCTTTCAGCCCTTTCGAGTGGCGCCAGTGAAATCGTAATTTATGTCCGCACAACAACACGTTAAATTGACTTCACGTGCCAAGGGGATACTTTTATCTTGTCACCAGCAAAGCAACCCGAAAAAAAAAATACGGAAACGGAAGTGGAAGCGGAAAATTTATAACAAACGATTTGAATGGACAGGTCAGGTCAGGTAATGGTTGCAAAAAAAAAAAAAGAAAAACAGGAAGAAGGTTTTCGCTTTTTATGGCAATGGAAATCAGATGAGATTATTTAAGGTTCAAGGGGTTTCCAGAGTGTCCTCTCAGGGTGTTTCTTTTATTATAATTGTTTTCCTTTGGGTCCTTAAATATTTATTTTGAACTTTAACTCTTTTTATGATTGGAGTTTAAATATTTGTTTTGAACTTTAACTCTTCTTTGAAAGGTTTAAAAATTAAAGGTGATGAAATATAAAATAAAACTCTTGCTAAGTAAGCTTAAGCAGGTTATTTATTTAATTCTTAAAGAAATTAAAATCTAAACTCATAAAACACTTTTAAGGTATTATCTTAAGCTAATCCATCTTATTTATCTCTCTCTCTCTCTCCTTGAGTTTAATAAAATCCTAATGAGATTTACGGTTCTCACTGCTACTCTCAGTTTGCATTTTCACATTTTCCCGTGGCACATGTTGCCCTCATTTCCTTCCTGACAAAACCGCACACACACACAAGGCAACATGGCTTTCAATATCTTGCGCAGTTATTTCTTTAGTTATTTGCATTTTTCAATCTTCCGCCATTCATCAAACTGACAATGCTTCCCTCAGCTCCTCTCTAAACGTTGGAACTTTGGCTCCGAGACTCAAGGGAATGACAAAATATTTGACGTTTAGCAGCATCACGTAAATTTCATGTGTTCCCCGCCATTCGAGGTTCGCCCGGCAGTCATTGCGACATTATTGTATAGTTGTACCCGGCTACGGATCCTTTGCTTCTCGTTCTCATCCTCATCCTCATCCTTATCCCCATTCTCAACCAAATAAACGAGCTAAAAATCACCGCAAAAGAGGGAAGGACACACACACAAAGTGTCGCTGATGCCTGAGTATTTCCTGTTCTCGTTGCGCCGGAAACTGCCAAGCAACTGGCAGTAGATTTAGTTTGACTTTTAGCGATACACTTTCTCCGTGACTGGCATCCATCAAGCATATATATATAGGAACAGTAGTTGTAGTTATAGGATAGTTACCCCCAAAAAGCAGCCTTAATTTTTCACAGCTGCACCGCAGACGGAAAACCACTTTAGTCGGGATTATTGATCATTTCAGTTGGACTCACGCTCTGACCATTATCCGGCGTTCCGTCTGAAGAGCCAATTATAAAATGCACATCGATGCTTGCATTTACCGAAATTGATGTAATTATTGATTCGGAATCTGTTAGTTCTCTCTCTCTCCCTCTTCTTTTTTATTGCTGCGGCCGTCAAATTAACGTGGAAAAAAGTCTCTCGCTCATTAATGTCAGTTTGGCCATGGATTGGTCCTTTTCTGTTTCGAAATGGCCACAACGACCGCAATGCCAAAAAATTGTAACATGAAATGTCGATTTGTGTGTGTATGTGCGTTAATGAGCAGTCAGAGGAAAGTGAAATATGAAAATTGCGAAAACCGGAAGAAAAAAATCTGGAAAAATTTCCATCAATTTCCTTTTGGAATTAAATAAATCTGTTGGTTTCCAAATATTAATTTAATATGGAAAATCATTCAATGGAAATATTTATAAAAAATATTTATTAAATCTGAAAATATTAATATTCATATTTATAGATGTTCCCGATGAATGACTTTTGTTTTATTACTCTTTTAATTTACTTTTGATAGTCACAACTTTATTTACTTGACTTTCACGGGCTGAGATAAACCCAAGACACAAGTTTCATTTCGTTGCCTTACGACCTGTGCAAAAATTTCATTAAAATTACGATCTGACTTCAGAAAATGTCAATGCACTGAAAGAACTAACTTTGAATTCAAAAAAGATTCAAAATAATTCAGACTATAAGGAAAGACATATAAAACTCAAGGTAAAAATCTCATAAATCTAAAGCAATCTTGTCTTAATTTATGAAGATTAAATCCAGCAAAGCGTTAAGAGTCAAACCACAAATAACTGAAGTTATAGAATTTTATTGCTTATTTTATTAAGAAATTTCTTTTAAATAAACTAAGATATTATCCCTTAATTATTCTCTATTTTCTTCTTTAAAAAATCATCTCTGCATCTGCATTATTTTCAAGTGTATTCAAGTATTTTCACGGATGAGTTTGAGTAAAGGGGGGAGTAAAGGACTGCCTTATGGCCTGTCATTTATTTGACCCGACCCCAACAGCACACGCACACCCAGCACACTCCACATACCACACCACACACTCACACACACACACATACTCTTGCATACACACTGGCATTTGCGTAAGTCAAATAAATGGCCGTCGTTCTTTTATCTTGTTCAGCATTTTATGGGTTTTCCTGCCGCGTGCGAATGGTGTCAGAAATCGCATATTAAATATTGTATGTGCCCGCTGTCCGGGCTAATAATGTTTGTCAGTGTATATATATATGCCTGTGCATATATCTGTGCTTACTGCTTGTAAGTTGCTTAATTACGTTGGACAGAGGACAAGGAAGAGGACTAGGACTACCCCACACCCAACTCCAACCCCAACCAATCCTCTGCTTTCTCTCTCCTTCTGACCATGTTATAGCCGGGCATTGTTGTAATGCATTACTCGTGGTCAATTTAAGCCGCGACAGTATCACAAAAGAGGGAGAGAGAAAAAGAGGAGGAGAAAGGGAGAAAGCCAGAGACCCGGCCAAGAGTTGGTAGTAACTTTTTCGCTTTAACTCAATTTTAGTTGGTATAGTTTTTCAATTTTTCTTTTTTTTTTTTGTGTACTGGTACTCGCTCTCTAATGCATTTTGCTTGTCCCTACGTGGTTTCATCAGTTCCAAGTCGAGTTGCAGTCGCAGCTTGTTTGGCTCTTGGCTAGAAAACTTATTCCAGAGCTGGCTAAAAGTGTCCACAGTTATGCTGTCGAACAAATACAATTGTGCTGGTGGAAAATCTTAATTGAATATCAAAGTTGAGTGAAAATTGTGAGAGTTTTCTATGCCAAACACGTAAATCGTAAGGAATTTATAACAAGTTTAAATTCTTTAAGGAAAATTAACCTATTAAAATAGCTTTAGTCAAGTGTTTTCCAAACAATAACAAGGGGAAATTTGTGGAAATTTCAATGACCGTATGGCTTATAATTGATTTTTTTGACTTTGCCACCTTTTAAAGTTTTTTTGGGGCAACTTTCTGTGCAGGAGTCATCTACCGAAAAAAGCTTACAAAATGACAAAATCAGCTAGCCACAAAATACACAACAGAAACACCAACAACTACACCAACAGCTACACCAACAGCAACATTAGCAACGAGTCGTGTAAACTTTTGTAATAAAATGCCAGGACACACTCACAAAGCTATTGGACCTTGCCTGGCCTTCACTCTCTCCATTTCCGAACTGGAAACTCTACCCCTCCTCCCCCTCCACATGAAAAGTTTTAGTTTTTCAGCTGTCTGCAGCACACAAATTTTCTCATTCGTTTTTGCTGTTTTCCTCCGTCTGTGCGGTCTAACATCACAAATTATGCAAGTTTTTGTTATTTTATTTCGCCTGCTTTCAGCCCCGTTTGCAAAAATGTCACACATTCAGTATATATTGGGGTTGCAAACACCATCAAAGGGTGCTTCCTGGGCAACATTTAGCAATTTTGTTCCACCTTCTTGTTTGGCCGAAAAAGAAGCTCCGATTTTTACATATTCAAAAGTAATTGTTTTTGCCAGTCTTTGTGGAAAGGATATTGTGTGGAGACATAATATGACTAAAAGATAATTGGAAAATGCAACAGGGGTTTTTCCACACACACACACCTTTAATTAACACCAAAAGATCCTTTCTCTCTCTCGCTTTGTTTTTCCCACAAATTTCAGTCTTTGGGGCCCATTAAAAGTAAGCCTTGAAGCGAAAAAGTCCCCATTTAATAGATTAATAAATTATGCACATCTTAAAATACATTTTCCATTCGATATTTATTGGCCAATTTATTCGTATTAATTTCCCTCGTCCTCCATTCGCTTCACAACTCCTCCGTGCACAGCACTCGGCATTAATTCCACTTACATACATAATTGTTACACCGACGACGAGGACGACTGACTGCCGGGAAACAGGACCATTAAAAAAGGAAACACGGCCCTGGGAAAATGACGGCGTTCATTGAGCAATAAGCAGCGTGATACACTTGCCATCGGATGCAGGGTTATTGATTGGAACGTATACGCAATATTTGTACGTGGAATACGCGGCATATATAGCGAATATATACTTCATGGAAATCACTTAAACGATGCCGCCGCCCGCCCAATGAGGGGAATAAGTGCGGTTAAACCAGATTTAACACCCAAAAAGCTACCGCAATATCTCACTTACCTTTTTGGGTTACTTTAAGTTCAAGTGGTTCTTAGTGGTAATTATAAATCTCTGGGAATTAAGGGGATTATAATATAAATAGGATCTAAATTTTAGCTTTAGCAAATATTTATTTAAGCAGGAAATTGAAATGTAAATTAAATAATTTCCCTAAAAAATATGCATTTAAAAAACCATTTATTTAAACAGGAGATGAATATGAGGGAAAAAATACGTTACCTAAAATTCTACAAAAAATTGTTTTAAATGCTTGAAGATTGGAAATAATTTAAGATATGTATTAAATTAAATTTAGGATGACATTTTATATAAATATCCATTACAAAAATTTTTTGTAAACAGAAAATTTAAATGAGAAAAGAATAATTAAAATAAAATTATAACAAGAGCTTAGAAAAATCTATATAAATTTAAAATGCCTCAAAAATGGTTCAGAGTCATGTCTGTTGATTTTCTATGATATTGAAGTCGTAAAAATAACCTAGATAGAAATCTATTTTATATTTTTAATTTTTCTATTTATTACCAGTGTAAATCCACATTCCATAAAAACAAAGTAACACTGTCTCTCTCTTTTTTATTTTTGGTAGTTCGCAGCTCTGATTCTCTCTGATTGAAATGCCAAAAGCAAACAGCGAATGACAATACGAAAATAATCAAAATACTCAACACAAACGAGTGTGTGGGTGTGTGTGTGGGTGTACCATGGTGTGTGTTTGTATTTTTAATTAAAAAACAACTCCATAGACAGGGAGAGAGATAGAGTGTGAGAGAGAGAGAGGTGCCAACGGAAAAACACACAGGCAAAAATAAATGTTTTCCTTATTGCTTAAGTGGATAGTCGCCATCCTCGAAGTAAACAGTGTTCCGAGGGAAGCGAGATGAATTTATAGCGCACATTTCGGGGCGTTGAGGCAAAATTTGGGCAATTAAAACTTTTTGACTGAGACATCCTCATGCAGCCATGGCAATGTTGATTTACGAGAAATCTATTTATGGAGAGAAATCTTTTCTTTCTTTTTTCTGCCTGGCAGAAATTCAACAAAATGTGGGCCAAATGCCAGGGAAACTCTAGTGTCTTCTTCCTACTCCAAACATAACAAATGTCTGGCAAAAATGATTGGAATGTTGCCCAGCACTTGTGAGAAGCATACATATCTTCCAGCAAGAGCACAAGATTCAATCAAGTGCCAACATTCCATATATTTATTTTTTAATTTGCTTTCGTAGATTGCATTCGAAAATCAGCTCAATTTCACTGACATTCTTCATTAATTTGCGAGTTCAATTCCCTGCACGTAATGTGATTAGAAGTAAAACCAGGAGGATGTGCAGGAAAAATCCCAGCCAGATCTAAAATCAAATTAACTGTGGCCAGCATTGCACTTAAAAATTGTTTCGGTTTTGCTGCTTGGTTACGCTTTTCCAGCTTTTCCTGCTTTTCCTGCTTTCTCATCCGAGACAGACGGAGAGAGAGCTTAACCCCCTAGATACTTGTCATTTGTGTGGCGTGCAATTAATTATGCCCGAGTGTTAATTATTTTCCCATTTTGCTTTTCCCCTAATTACATCTTCCGTTTGCCATGTCTCTCTCTCTCTCTCTGCAGGATTTCTTCTCCGTTTTGCCCCTGCATTTTCCCTTGGACGAGGAGCAAACTTCCTTTTCAGTTGGCTGGCGTTGGTTCCCATGATAATTTCGCCTGCCAAGTAAAAATTTCCATTTCCGTTTCCTGTTCGAGGAAGGAGGGCTTTTCCCGGGGCACAAAATGCTGCAGGGAACATGCTAATTTGATGCAGAAATTCCGCTCTTCGTGCTGAATGAATGGTCAAATGCATACATATATCTATACCCCTGATTCCCATGGATTCATGAGTCCTGATTTGCGCCACTCCTTTTGCGGAATTTCCCTTTTATGATTGCCCAAGTTTTGATTATTGCTGCCAAGAGCAACTGCAACTACTACTGGCATTCTGTCCCTACTCCTGCTCCTGCAACTGTCCCATGCAACTGGCAACAGTCAGTCAGCCACCCATTCAGGATGTCAGTCCTTTTCAAAGATTTGTGGCCTTGCCATAACCTGCAGCCCCATGGCAAATTGCATTGTACTTGCTATTTGTTGGCTGCAGCAAATCCTCGATCCTCCTGCCAGGACACACTTGACACTTGACAGCCCAACTCTAGCTGAATGATGAAAAACTTTTGAAGACGTCGTCATCGTCATCGTCATCGTAGTCCTTCTTGCTTGGCGACGATGAGTTTTTGCCAGTAATTAAAAATTTACGTCATTTACCTGCAAGTAGAGAGAGAGAGCAAAAGGAGAAACTTTTTTAATACAAAACTTGGCAAACATGAAACGAGGTGGGAGAGAGAGTTTTGGTCTGTAACTAACTTAAGTTTACTTTCTGGGGGAAAAACCCTTTGCCACCGCAGCACAAAAAGCTATCAGCATTGGCTGTATCGGGTTACTATATAGTATAGTATATCTGGGAGTTGCAGTATTTACTCTCACAGAAAGTTTCCTCTTTCACTTTCGCACAATTTCAAGTGTTATCCTCTGCCTCTGCCGCGTATAATTTCTCATTAATTTCTGCTACGTTTGCGCTTTTCACGTGCACGTAAGCGAGCGAGCGAACAAGCCTCGTCACGTCGTTGCAGGAAAGTGCAAACATTTTGATTGCATAACAGGGCATAAAATAAATAGCATTTTCAGGCATTTAAACAACAGTCGTCAAAGAGAGAGAGACAATTGAATATTTAAGCGGCAGGTGAGCGAGTCATTTTGTGACTGAATGAATGAAGAAAACTTTCTTCTCTGTCAAGCAATCAAATTGAGAGGAGGAAAGGAATAAGTTTTCCACGGAAAGCCGAAGGAAAGGAAAGTCTTTATGGCACAACAACATGTTTTATTTGCATACAAATAAGCAGGCGCTCTTATTGAATAGATTTTAATTTCTTAAACCAAATTGTTTGCATTGCTTAAAGGATTTTATTTTCACATTTTTTTGGGGGTAAACAAAAAATTTTAGAAGAAAGACTTGAGGGATTTATGTTTATTTTGTGGTTTAGCAAGGATTTATATTTTATTGGGAGATTTTTGTTTGATTTTAAAAGAATTTTAAGCAGATTTGAAGATTTAAAACCGAGAGATTTAATTTAAATAAGAGCTTTGCCTTAGTTGGCTATTTGTGATGCATTTTAAAATACAAATAAGTATAAGTAAATATTTATAATTTTCCTAGCTTTTAATTTTATAAATTTTCCACTTGTGTCTAGAAGTTTTCATAATTTTTTTCTGACCAAAAAACTACTTATTCTGCTCGATTTTTAAAGGAGATTTGCAAGCTTGAAGAGATTTTATTTTAATAAGAGCTTTCCTTAAGCAATTAAAACAATTCTAAATCAAAAACCATAAATGAGTAAATATTTAAAATTTTCCCCAATTTTTAATCTCCACTTTTATAAATTTCTCTCTAATCTCTTCAAGGAGTTTTTCCTATTTCTTCCTGACCAAAAAAACCACTTATGCTGCAGTAGTAAACTTGACTTTAATTAAAACACAATACGTGTTTTGTTCCTTATGAATCACTACTAATTGGTTTTACCCCTCTCTCTCTCTCACTTGCAGAGAGATTTCTAAACTTTTAAGTCCCTAAAGGACTTGATTTTCCCAAAGCTTTTCTCGACCATTTCCTCAGTTCTCGTGTTGTTGTTGTTGCTTTTTGGCTAAAAAAACACTTACGAGGCAGTAATAAACTTGAACACAAAGACAAAATGGAGACACCAATAACGAGAAAAGGAAATAAAGTGGAAAATACTTTTTGGGCGACAGTCATTAGCAAGGACTAAGGACTCTTCTCTCTGCCACACTCCCCCTTTCTCTCTGTTTGAGTTGCAAATTAAGTGAGGCAAAGGTAACTGAGATGACAACAAAGATTCTCCCATCTAATCTCAATCGAGAAAGAATCTACGAAGCACACTCGATTAGCAGGAGCAGCAGCAGGGAGGAGAGCCTAAAACTGGAAGCACTTTCACAGGATGATGCTGTCAGGATGGAAGGAAGCAAAACAAAAAATTCTACATGAGTTCCTCATTCTTGATGTTCTTCTACTCCCCCCTGGCTTCTTTTCCATTTCCGTTTCAAAGAAGAAAACAATAAATTGCCAAGATGAAAAATAGAGAGAGGGAAATGGCAACAACTGCTACTTTCTTTTTTCTCAATTCGATTTAATTCATTTCCTTTCTTTCTTTTTGCTTACTGACTCTGCTTCGATTTGATTTCGATTCCAGTGTCCTGCTTCTCCTCGTCCTTTGTATCGCACAAATTGAATTGTTCGCCAACAAAATGCAAGACAATTGAAACACATTTCAGGTCTGATTTACCTAAAAGCTTTTTATAATTGAAAGCATTTTACGAGAGACTCCTCCTTACCCAGGCAATTGAGTATATAATCGAGTTACCAGAAGAAAGTTCCGGTACATCATCCGGTATGTCGGTCTTACAACTTGTTTTGCCCTTTAATCGCATTTTCATAATTGAAATTGCCTGTAAGACTGCATCACGCATACGCCCAGGTGCACCATGAATATATATTTCCCAGCTAGCCAGCTGTCTGTCCCTTTTTTATTTTTTTGCATATTCGAAAAATGTTCACTCACTTTTTAGCATAATCCCTGCCTGCTCTCTACCCTTAAAGAGCTTAGGGACCCTGAGAACCCAGCTGGAACTGAACATTGTTGTTTGGTTAAATATGGAAACAAACAATTGGCAGTCAAGCATCCCGCCAGCACTTGTCAGACTTCCCATTTAGCATTTGTCAATTATACGGAAGTTTTTAGCCTCCGCTTTTATTTTTTTCTTGTGTTTGGGAAAACTTTGCAATGCAGAATGTAAAGTTTCAAGCGTCCAACATCAAAAGGTGAAGCACAAACAGCTGCAAAGCTGCTTATGGCCAGGCAAAAAGACACAGAAAGGAGAAGCAGCTTAAACCGACACTGGAAAAGGGTTTCCAAATTGTCCGCTCGACAGGCTACTGGCTAATAAACAGGACACCCAAAAAAAAAAAAAGAAGTATAAATAAAAAAGGACAGCGTACACCTTGAAGAAATTCCCTAGCAGCGAAGAAAACATGTAAATAAAAAGAGACACGCGAAAGGCAAAGGCAAATGCTGTCGGGCATTTATAATTAAAAATGCAAAAACAAAAACAAAAAAAAAGGGATGAAAAACAACAAGCCTAGAGGCGGAGGCAGACGACACAGAAGGGGGCGTGTCTGGGGCGGCAGACAGAAGTCAAACAATAAAAGCAGACAGCAGTAATTTCAACAATAACATGACAAATGTTGATGCAGCGGAATGGCAGCAGAAGCAAAAACAAAAACCAAACTCTGGAGGCTGCTACAGGAAGGAGGCTAGAAATTGCTGCATACTTTGAGGCGTCGCCAGCACTTGTGGAAAGGACAAAAAAAATAGAAGGGAAAACCTTCCAGCAGCACCAGGAAAAGCTGGCGAGATAAATAAAGGAAGCGAAGAAACAGTCGGCAAGTTAAGTGAGTAAAATGAGTAATGGAACAATTTCCTCAAGTCCAAGATTTGTCCGGATACAAGTTAAGGCTACTTGAAGGTTTGAGGTTTATCCTTCAAGAATTTTGCTATACAAATTTAATAAATTAAAGAAATGAAAGAAATTCAATTTCAAATTACACCAAAAACCAAATCAAAACCTTTAAATATATGATTATAAAATACCTTTCAACTTTAAGACCTCAATTTTAAATGACACACAGAAAACGCTTCGATTTTCGTTTTTATTTTTCCCTACTTTCCCGCTCTTCACCCCGTCAAGTACTCTTCGTGATATATTTGATTGCAACATGAGCATCTATGGCCGAGCATTTTGTAACATTTTAGTAGTCACCCGCACTCAGACATAACTCAGCATGAAAAGCCTGGGCTCTCGGGAGCTCTGCCTCTCGTTCGCTTCGCTTTCATAATTTTAGTTTTTCGACGCTTCCCAGCGACATAAATCAATTTTAATGCTCGCAGAGAAGGAGAATTGCACGTAAAAAGCCAAAACACATGAAAGTAATGCACGAACCACCGAGTGAGATGGCACTAGAGTGTGCCAGAGAGAGAGAGTAAGGGAAAGAAAGCGAGCGCAGAACTGTATGAATATTTCTGATTTATGGCAACGATTCGACTTCAATTTTCAGGGAGAGTAAAAAAATATTGTTAGAAGGATGGCGGTGGAGTCTCTACGAATTGTTTGCAAATGACTGAAAAATAAGAGAAAAAAACTAGGGTAAGTTTCACGACTATAAAAATACCTGGCATTGAGTTTGACATAAAAACGTAGCCTACTTTTTGGTGCCAAAGTAAAAGAAATATTATTATTGATATACTGAATACTACTGTCTTCAAATTTTGTATGTGAATTGCTATTACAATTTAGTTTTTAAGTCTTAATAATAAAAAGGAAAAAAGTACGCTTAAAGAAAAATATTTTATCCTCATAATAAACACCCTTTTTTGTGAAATAAAAACCCCCTTAAAATGTACCAAAATTATGGTAGCTAGAGACACAACTTAAAGCCTTATGGGGAAACCCTGTTGGAAGCCATACGCTCTTAGCCCTAAAACGCATTCGAGTAACATATATTTTTTTTTTAACCCATCCTGAAATCACTTTTCATTTATTTTTGCACAAAATGCTTTTAAGGCTTTGATTTCCACAAACACACACACACACTCGCATAGACACTTTGCAGGACTCCCGCTTTGCGGAGCTCACTTGTTTACCCCTGTGTGTATGTCGCTCTGGTCGATTTGGTCCTGCTTGCTAAGGACATTGAATGCCTTGCCCCCCCGAAGTATTATGTTTAAGCCTTTTCAAATGACCAACAACACAGAGTGGTAGCAGCAGCAGCAGAAGCTGCTCCTCCTGCTCCTCCTCCTCCCTCCCAGAGGTCCTGTTGGTGTATCTGTGTAAGTGGCTTTCACGCAGCCATTTCTCTAGTGAGCCTGTGTGTGAGGGTGAGAGAGTGAGAGAGCAGTGCCTTAAAAAAGCAAACAATAAAACATAATGAAAGTGTAAAGCTTTTGAGGCAACTGAAGCTGAAGCTGAAGCCAAAGCTGAAGCTATGGCCAAAACCAAAGCCACAGCCGGGAATCTGACCGCTGCTGCTGTTACTGCTTCTGGCCAAAATCCAGAAGCGGGTCAATTGCCAACTTGAGTGCCACAAAAATGCACATAAATGTGATAGATGTGGAGTTGTCGCAGCTTTCTCCACTCCCGGCACTCTGTGTTTGCGGAGCGTGGCAATCACGACAAGCTACAAGGGACATTTATTTTGTGGCTTAAAAAGGACTCGCCAGGACAGTGGCATCCAGACGGGGATTACAAGCGGGGAAAGGAATGTGCAAAATTAGGAAAGTATCGTGTAAGTTGCCAAGCTTACTGCGAAAGTTAAAGGATTATCTAAGGAAGCATTTTTTTAAGGTCTGAATTATAAGCAATTGGAATATGTCAAGGAGGACACTATAGACCCATAAATATTTTATTTAATATCCATATTAATTTTTGTATCTGATAAAAATCATTTTCTACACTTAAATCATCTATATAAATCATTAGAATCTTGTTGTAATTAACTAACAAACTACAAGAAAATTCTCCCATTAAAAATACTTTTCTCTGCGCTCCTGTATTTTTCCTATATATATTTTTTGTATAAACCTCAGTTTGTCATTTGCCATTGCTGCCATGTTGGCCTGGAAAAATAGTTGCAGCTTTTCCCCCCTTATTTTTCCTGTCATTTGTTAAACGCTCCTGATGACTGGGCCACTTGAGGCGTCACTCCTCCTTCCTTCCACTTTTAACATTTTCCATCTTCACTCGCTTTACGCAGACCCCAAAAAACATGTTGAGTAAATTTTAACATTTAATTATGAACATGTCATTGCGGTAAGAGGTTTATGAAATGAGCCACAAATAAACACACACATATACACGGGCTCAGACAGAGGGGGGAAAAGCTCATGAAAAGCGCATAAAAGAGGGAAAGCTGGGAGGTAGGAAGTGAAAGAGACAGCCAGAGTTGCCATTAAAAAGGTTTTTGGGGTCAGCAATTTTAAAACCAAAATGTATAAATAAAATGTCAACTTTTATGACAGCCACAGATACAGTCTCTCTCTCGCACACAGACAGACGCAGGACACTCAAACAGGGAAAGGACCTTTTAATGCTGCAGCATATATCAAAGTAAGTATCCAACCACAGCATTGCTCATACGCCTCATTGTACAGAAGCAGCCAAAGGTAGGTAAAAAAAAGGCAATAAGCAAAAAGCAGAAAAAGGGAAAGAAAGGAATGGTTGAACGGGAAAAGGGAGCAGAAAAAAAGGATCCCCCAATCGAAGGCAATTTTTCATGCCGCCGCCGCAAATCGATAATTCTTTTGTTCATTAAGAAGTTTATAAATCACGGCAACTATACTCCACACCAGCCAAGGTGGCTGTGAGTGGTGGGTGGAAAGGAATGCCTGGCATTTTCATAGTTTCCGCTTCAGTTTCAGTTCGCCAAATGGTAGGAAAGTTCAGGTGGCAGACATCGGAATGCGCCGTAACTTTATAGACTTGCCAAAGACTTTACTAGACGCCTTTAACCCCAACTTCCTTTTTCCCACAAATTAAATGCGTAAATTGTGTGCTCAAAGTAAATATTTCAATACATTAGATTTGAAGGAAGAGAGAGCCAAGTGCCTCCACTTGCCACCCGCCAAGTTAAAGTTCGCTAATTGCATCCTCTTTCTGTGCGTATTTGCATATGGTGGTTGCACCTCAAAACCGCAAAACCCCCAGGGCTAAATTTATTTCAACATTTTATTTATATTTATCCATCACTTGAACCCATATAAATGCAACCCAATGAAACCCTGGAGTGCAGAGCTCTTTTCGGGTCAGCGGCAATTAAAGTTTGGCCTCCAAAGCCCCAGCCTCTATATCCATATATTCAGATTTGCATAATCAGTTCAGGCTTTTCGCTAAAATGTAAATCGATTTAAGGTAATCAACTCTCCACATTAAGCACTGACAGCAATTAATGCAACAAATCGTTGCCAGTAGATATACCTGGTTGCAGGTTTTCTCGCTTTATTTCCATTTCTCGGGAAAAGTGTCAGGTAAGAGGCTAATTCTGAAGAGAGAGAGAAAGAGAGAGACTCGGCCAATTGCAAAATTACATTTTCAAGTCCATTTGAATCGCAGAAAGCCATTTATAATTGTCATCTCTCGGCAAATGCAATTAGCACTGGCTAATGGGCAATTAGCAGGCAGGACCAAGGACTAAAACTCGAAAAGGGGGCCCAGAATCCGAATCAAGGTTGCTTGAAATGACACTGCAGCTTTTCTCATACAATTTTCTTCTTGTTGCCATATTTTCCAAATGATTAATAGGATTTTTTACTTAAAAAACTTAAAACGGACTTCTAAAAGTAGCTACATAATTTTACAATTTAAAAATAAAAAAAAACCAATTAGGAACACGCAAAAATCATTGCATACTTTTAGACATTTTTTAATGTTTTTAAATACCTAGTGATATCCAAAGCGAATTTGATTGTTTAAATTTTACTATATTCTTTTTTAATTTACAATTTAATCAATCACAACTCAGTAGGTTTTTTTTTTCAGGATTCACTGATTTGTTTCAAATCTTTTTTTTAGTTTTATTTTCCACTCATCAACTTTTCATCCATCAGATTTTTTACCTAATTTTTTCCTGCTCTTTTAATACTTATTTACCAATTTCATTCCGTTCGTTACTTTCCAAGTTTTGAACAGCTCAAAAATAAATCAAAATAGAAGTAAAAACAGGAAGGGAAATTGGCTCATTAATTGAAAACTAAAATGTTGCCCACTTCGGGGCCTACCCAGATTTTTGATAATTGTGTGTCAGAAGCTGAACAAAATGAATTCAATTTGCATCACAAAGGAGAAATGCCGCATTGTGGCAAGTCAGCATTTAATTAGCCGCTCAAACGGAGAGAATGGCCAACGGAATGAAACGGACTGAGATACGGAGGATCGAACCAGGGCACTATGGGCCGGAAGACCAGTTTTTCTGGCCAAAAACAATTTTTAAAAAGACGTTGAAGTAAGTTTTTATTAAACTGAATGTATTCCAATAACATTAATCCTTCTTCCAGGAGACTCCCAGACGACTCTTCTAGGAAACTCCCCCGTGACTCTTCCATTGTAAGGAAACTAGCGGCTTTTTTTGACAAATGGAAAACTTCAACGGCTAAATAATGCATATTTATTTATGAGATACTTAATCTGTATAATCCAAGCCATTTTGTTTCTTTGAAATAAAGGCAACAGAATCTTAGAATACTTCACATGGTTGATCGCCTGCGACATGCAATAAAACAATACCGTGATTTGTTGTCAAAAATTGTTTTAAAAGTACAAATTTTACACAATTATTAATTAAAGAAAAAAAAAATATTATTTTACACTATAAAAAATGTAAATCCTAGAAATGGCGGCGCCACGCCCTTAAAAAATATTTTCTTGTTTATAATAAACTTGATTAAAAAACAGAACAGAAGTTGCTCCGTTTTTGATATTATTATTTAATGCCACAAAAAATGGTCCTTCGCCCCATGGTGCAGGGTTAGGAGAGGAGTGGCGGGGAATGACGGCGGATTGGAATGGAATCTAGAATGGATATGCACAAATATTTGCATATTTCACTGAGCACATCAAAAACATTTTCTATGCGGGTGACTACTGGCGAGGATACCAAATGGGGTTTGAGAGGAAAAAAGGGACTTAGAACTGAGGGATAGCCGGTGCCGAAACAATGGCGGACGATAAACTGCTACACATGTTAACAAAGTTGGGCAGCAGTTATTGCCGCTACTGTAACTGGGCACAAAAGCGCTGAAATTGGTTCAAACCAAGCTAAACCAATGCAAACAAAGCGGAAACTGGCGAGCGGCCATTTTTGTTATCGCGACGTCGACGCCGCCGCCATTTTCAATGAGTAAGCCTGTGTGTTTGAGTGTGTGTGTTTCGGATGTTGTGAGTGCGATACAATTTTTGTTATTTATTTGGAACGGAATAAAGAAAACTAAAAACAACAAGTGGGCAGTGGGCAGCGGGCAGGGAATGTAATAGAATTGGATACACTGGGGGGAAAAAGGGAAAGCACTCAGAACAAAATTGTTAAGTTACAGGTTTAACTTGTAAATAAAAGAAAAAAAGAAAGAACAAAATTTCTAAATTTATTACTTAATTTAGGTGATATAAATACTAAAAAAAAACTGAAAATACCAAATAAATACTAAATACTACTAATGATTTTCTTAAAGAAAAATAGGAGCTTTTTTATAAAAGTAAAAAAAGTTATTAAAAACAAAATTTTTTAAGTTTCGTACTCTATTTAAGTAAGATAAACACTATAAAAAATACTAAATAAATACTAAATACTATAAAAATACTACATAAATACTGAATACTAAAAAAAATACTACATAAATAATAAATACTATACAAAATACTACATAAATACTAAATACTACTGAGAAACTCGATTTTAACGGCTTCAATTTATTTAGTCTAAAATATTTACATCTACTGAATTTAGGTGTACTCAAAAAATATCTTTCCATGAATATTTTAGATCAATTTAAAGCCACAATTTTTCCTAGTATACATATATAACGTAAAGAGCAGTTGACAGCGGAAACGGAAATACGCACACAGCCATGCTGCTGGTTTTGCAGAGCCAAAAACAACAGCAGCAAATCAATTCAACAAGAGCAAATTAAAAATGCCGTCACTGTTGCATGTGGAATCACAATTGGTAGGAGGAGGAGGAGAAGCACGAGACTCAACCCACATACCAAAGCCACCGAAAGCCACCGTATCCTGGCAAAACCCACCACCACCACTAGTACGTTAGCAACTTTGACTTTTTGACAAAATGCAGCTGCTGAAATTGTTTCTCGCTGGAAATGGCGCCATTTTGCAAGACATTCGACCGAAATGTCACGTACTCTTGGCAAGATGAGGCATCTATTAGGGATGCCTGATGCCTCACTGTGTGTGTGCGGGGGCGCCACCACCGCACTTGCATATAAGAGTGGCAATATCAAAAGTTTTCATGGTGACAGCCACGGGGTCCTAATGTCAAATATTTTGGTTTTACCCTCCCGTGTTGCCGCATTCTGGATTTTAGCTTGACTTTTCTGGCATTTATCCTGCAGATACATTACCCATGGCAACCATGGCTGTTGAGCCAAGGGATTTCTTTGCCACATTAGATTGATCTTGGGATAAGTGAGAGCAAGCGAAGAAACACTTGAATTGCATTTGAAAATTAAACATTGATGGGTGCGTTGTGAGCAGGAAGATGGGATAAACAGTAACAAGAGTTTTATTTTAAGGAATAATCATTAAAGAGATAAAAGACTGACTAAGTTTATAAGAATTTGTACAATTATCTACACCACATTATAGCAAATTTTAAATATTAAACTACCAATATCAGCAGCTTTATTGCTCGCAAACAATGCCTCACTGCCAGCGCCAGAGGCAGCCTTTTAAACGACAACAGTTTCAAGTGCATTTAAGCCAAGTGGCCACAATAAATTGCATTTTAAAGAGCGACTCAGCAGAGCCATTAATAGAGCATAATTAAATCCCCAATAATTCACAGGCAGACTCGTTCGGGGGCATTCATTATCGTCGGTGGCAGCAGTGGCAGCTGCTGCTTACCAACTGTTGGCCAGAGGCATTAGGCCATGCAGGATTTGCATTTTTAACACTCCCCCAAAAACGTATATATACTCATATATGTGTGACAGGAAGCCAGTGCTCTTCATTAGCTGACTTCCGGTGAATGTGGAAAACTCGAATTATGACAGCTGCCGAGGAAGGCCAAGACAAAACCAGAGAGAAGAGAGAGAGAGAGAGAGAGACAAGTAGGCCAAGTCCGAGCAAAGGCGGTCAATGTTTCTAATTCAGTGATTGGCAGACCGCAATTTAGCAATAAGTCATCATCCGTACTGTACCGCTGCCACCCCCTAATGCAATTCACATGCTCAATGGCCCATTCGGGTTGCCTTGTGGTCTCTGGTCTCCGGTCTCTGTGTTCATAATGCGTCGCATATCCATGACATCCATAGCTTGCTTCTTCTAATTGTGAAATATATTTCCATTATTTTTCGGCAAAAACAAACTTTTGGGCGAGGCAGTTGTTGTTGCCGTTGCCTTAGTTGCCCAACTTTATATTTAATTAAAAAGTTCAAATCACACCGAGAAGAGAGATAGAAAGAGAAAGACTGAGAGAGAAACCGAAAATGGATACATTTTGCGGTTAGAATGTTGATTAAAAAGTTCATCTCAAATATGATGATGCAGCCGCAACAGGAAGGACTCGAGCCCTCAAGCAGCGTGTACAGCAATTTTCAAATAAATGAGTATATCCTGCCCCCCATTCAGAATTGGTCGGATATTTGTGCCTGGGTTATGCACAAAAATCAAAACTCCTGCTACTTCACATCAAATCCAGATGGACCGCAAAATGATGCGCTCATGTGCAGACAATTTGCTATTTTGAGCAAAAATATTTACCCATTTATACTCCCCTCTGCTTCTCAATAACTTGATATAGTTGAGACTGCGATAATGGTTGAATTTTGTGTGCTTTTAAGAGAGAAAATTTGAAGTCTGATCAAGATTTCGATTACTTTCAAGCAGTAGAGAATATTTATAGAGTAATGAAAAATTATTGTTTTTAATTTTCTTACTATATTTTATATATTTAATACATTTTTTAATGTAATTGTACCGAAAATAAGGATAAAGTACTTAGAGATGGGTCTCCTTGAACGAAGCTATCGAAAACCTATCGACAAAATGAAATAGAGCTACTAGAGCTAAAAAACACTCGATATTTTTGGTGTTTTCTATGATATATTAAGTTTGAATCAATAATTGTCAAAACTAAAATAAAACATGAACTCCTAAGCCGGAAAAATTTCGCTCTTTACAAGAGCAACTAATGTTTACCTATCGATAGGTGGTGTTAGAGATGGTTAAAAATATTGCTTTTAATTTATGATATAAAATTTCAAAAGATGAATAATGTTATATTTTAATATTAAATAATACATTACATATATAAATTTTACTCAGTTTAATGCTTTTCAAATTAAAGCTTAATAATATCTAAAACTGTTCTACTATCTTTGTAAATAAATTCCCTATTTAATAACTATAATTTCAACCTTGATAGTACACTTTATAAACTCATGCTCCAGTAATTTGTACAAAATGTTTCCCATAGCTGCCTGCCACTACTACAAACGTTTATGAAAATTCCACCCAAAAAAAAAGCGGAAAACAACGAGGAAGACAAGTTTATGAAAAATCAATTGAAATTATTACGAAATAAATGCGATTTATTGTGTCTTATTTATTCAATTGCACAGGGTCTTCTTCGGTCTCATCCTCTTTTCCCCTGGATGCGCGTCCTTATGGTTTGCTCATTTTGCGGCTGGCACGCCCACTTCCTTCCTGTTTTACGCCCCCATTCGAGGACTTTATCCGCTACTTATCCGGCCGCAATTTTCCAGCACGGTGTGTGACAGCGCAAAGCCCTTCGCTGATAGCTGTTCTACCCGAAGCGAAACCGGGCTTTATATATATATGTGTATATATATTTTTTATAAGATTTCCGATCTGATGCGGCCCCCTTTTGCACTTTACATTTTATGCTCCGTCTGCTGCTGTTTTGCCTCTCTCTTCGTCGTTTTTTGTTGACGGTTCTGGCTGAGCCATATAAAAAATGCAAATAATTTGCTAGCGCTTTACAGCGCGACAAGCCAGCGAAGCAAGGATCCCAGGGTCCTTGTCCACATCCTCTGTCCCTTTTGCTACCATCTTACGGGTGCTGCTGCCATAGTCACCCACGTGGCCCGCGGCAAAAAAGACGCAAGCGCGTAAAGTCAAAAACGTTTTAATATTTATGGCACATTATATGGCTTGTGGGCTTACTTTAGCTTCAGCTACAGCTACATCTTCAGTGTTTTCTGTTCCAGCAGCAGCATCGGCTTTGGCTATACGGGATATATATGGTTTGCTGCGATATCCGAGGAATCTATGTTTATGTAATGTGTGTATTGTATGCCTAAATATGTGTTTGTGTTTGCCTCATGCATGTTTTATGGCAACGGGGCAATTTGGCCATAGCAAATCGTGATAAATGGCATGCCCGGCCCCTTATATGCTAAACGCAAGAAATCTTTAAGAAATCGAATAAAAATGTCATAAACATAATTGTACTTGGCGCAACAAAATAACAAAAAACACTGAGAAAAGAGACAATAAAAATATGTCATAAAGTATTTAAGGTACTCAAAGGATTTAAAATAAAATAAAAAGTTTTCTATAGCATACATTAGGGGGTTCTCAGGTGAACATGTTCATTTGTGTTCACTCGTGAGGGAGTTCATTAATTATTCATTCTAAATTCACACAGGATAAATATTCTGATACAAAAAACTTAAGATACTCAAAGGATTTTATATGAAATATATATTTTTTAGCAGACATTTGGAAGTTTTTAGGTAATCATGTTCATTTATGTTCACCCGTGAAAGTGTTCATTATTCATTCGATATTCATTTCAGATAATTATGCTAGTAAAAGTTAACTATTAAGAATTGAAAATAGTCCCTAGAAAAGGGTAATAAATTTTATAAAAATATATATACACAAGATAAAAATACCTCTTAAATTAATTCCACTTCATGGTCTACCGCCTGATCAATCAGGTGGTAATATCTTCATTTATCTCTTTCTCAAGAAGGTGTCATTAGCCAAAGCGTTTTGAAAACTCTCCTAATTGAACTTTTAACTATATCTTTCTCACTCTCACTCTCTGCATTTCCATCTTCTCTTTCTATCTTGCACCTTTCGCTCTCTCCCTTGCTTTTTAGAAGTTGCGGGCGAAAAAAAAAACGCTTAGTGCGCTGGCTAAGTACCGTAATCAAAGTTTAATTACACGGCCATTGAGGGTATAGAAAGGGAGCGAGGGAGACGACTATGAGAGGACTAGAGCGAGAGGGCAAGAGACAGGAAGAGGGAGTTTTTTTTTCTCATTTTTGCGTGCTTTATCTTGGGCTGCTTTGAGTAATCATGGTTTGACGGAAATATTTCGAGGCGTTCAACCGCTTAATTAGGCGGCAAACGTAGGGCAAGCAGAGAAAGAAATATATTTTAATTTTTTTAAGAACATAATAATAGAGTTTGCGAGGGAGAGAAAAAGAAAATGCTAATATTGAGTATTAATAAACCCTTATTTTATGTTACAAATGTAACCAGCTCGACCAGCAAGAAATACTGATGAAGAATCTGTCTCATTTGGAGTTCATCTTTAAATTAAATTAGAGCAAAACAAAGTTCATTTATTTAATTATAAGAAAAACACGTAAACAACCTTGTTTACTCCCAATTATTAAAATAAACTTAATTATTGAGATCAACAAACTTGTGAAAAAATGATAGTAAAACATGCAGATTCATTTCAATGCGAAAAACATCAACAATGACTCTTATAAAATAAAATACAAAAAGCAAAGCTTCGTGATTGACATACAGCAAATATTTGAGTTTTGACAAAGTAAACAGAGCTGAAATGCGTAAATTGAAATGAATTTGCAAAATTTGAAAATTAAAACTCACCTTTGACCGGCCGAGCGTAAGAAATTTGCAATATGTAGCCCCATAAACAAGTGATAAAATGAAGTTGTAAAGTAATCCTGAATTAGGATCAAGTGAAAATGTTTATGTCATGGTTTGGCCTGGAATTATGCTCGATATACATAGGTGTGTGTGCGTGTGCACATATATATTACCCACAGACAATTGCAAATAAATGTGTATGTGTGTGAGCTTGTGCATGTGTCAGCCATTGTGTGGAACGTAATTTGTGGCCTGGCCGCATGTTACACATTTGCAAGCTGACAATTTCATTTAAATTTCATGCAAGACATGCCGAGGAGACGTAGCAGCAACAACAACAGCAGCAAGGTCCTGACTGGGCCACACAGCCATATGTCTTTAATGTCCGTCCGCGCGTAGCCTGGATTATATCTGTCTGCCCCCATGGCCATCCAAAACCAACTAAACATGACAGCATTTTGAAACTTTACGTGATTTATTATCACCAACACAGACACGAATACAGGAGTAGACGAACACGAACACGAACAGGAGACACACGACAATACGCAAATACTTGTCGAACCGCAAAACATTGGCCAGAGATTAGAGCCACTTGCATGCGATTCGATTGGTTGACAAATGCAATTTAATGAACAGCAAATATGGCCGATAATTTAGTTGATATAAATTAATGAAACTATTGATATTGGGTTTTGGTTGAATAAACAAACGATTGCCTGATGCTTTGATTGGTCAGATTGGCTTATGGCTAATAAAGTTGATTTAATTGAAAATAATAATGATCAAGAATGAACTTTGTTTCGTTTGTAATTGAATTAAGGCTAATTACACAGAGACAAGAAGGATACAGACTTTAATGACTGAGAGACAATCGACATAGTCTCCTTACAAGTATCTAAAAATCAATGCTTGGCTTCTCTGAGGAAAATATGCTTCAACATAAATTGCACACCACTCATACGCAGTGTGGGCCAAAGAGCCAGTTAACACTCATACGCAGTGTGGGACAACAGATAGCAACGATGACTGAATGTGGCCAATAAACCGCTTGCTATTTGACTTTTCTGCAATTCTCACAGGGAGACGGAAAGGGAGGGAGACAGAGAGAGCAACTCAGAACTCAGAACAAACTGTAATTGCCAGCTGGGCAGGATCAGAGGAGCTAAATCGGCAAGGCGAAAAGTGCAAGGCTAATGGCCCCATGGAGAGGGAGTTGGGGGAAAAATGGGGAAGCTAGGAGGCACTGTGTGGGCTTCAAATAAAAGTGATTGCATGTATGTGTGAGTGTTGCAAACATGATTCAATTGCCAATCGCCAGATACATATGTTTGTTACCAACGAATGCTGCTTTCCTGGCCGTTCGTTCGTTTAGCCCTGCAATCTGAATCCCCCAGTGCAGCACAGACCAACCATCTTTGAGGTGCGCACAAAACGCTGTAATCGAATATTGATTAAGTGCAGTTAGAACCTGTACCGGAACCTGGGGGCTGCCCAGAAATTCAGAGGCCATGATATTGCAGTTACGTTGATAATGCAGCAGGAGCTGCTGCTGCTCCGCTCCTGCTGCGGCCTGTGGCTGCTGGAACACTCTGTTGTGAGTTGGCAGGCCGGAAAATTGAAGCACTTGCCCAGGACTGGGCCCTGCTCCCGATGCTCGGTACAGGGGCCTTTGTCCTGCTCCCTCTGCTCCTACCGAGGCCCGGTGCTGCCTGAAAAACAACATTGAAAATGTAAGGCAGCCGTTTTTCCCCCCTGCATTTACCCATTACTTATTATCATAAGGGCATAATGGGGTTTTCAGGAAAGAACGGGATAAACAGGGTAGATTTTTCTGTCCTTATATTCTTTAACTTTCCGTTAGTGTTTCCGCCATATATCCTTTAACTAGGGTGATAAATCTGTACGTAATTCTGACTTCGACTCTGTGAGTTTGTCCATAAGTTTGTCAATAAGTTTGTCAATAAGTTTGTCCGATAGTCTGTCCGTTAGTCTGTCCGTTAGTCGTTCCGTTAGTCTGTCCGTTAGTCTGTCTGTTAGTCTGTCCTTTAGTCTGTCCGTTAGTCCGTTCGTTATTCTGTTCGTTAGTCTGTTCGTTAGTTTGTCCGTTAGTCTGTCCGTTAGTCTGTCAGTTATTCTGTCCGTTAGTCTGTCCGTTAGTCTTTCCGTTAGTCTGTCCGTTAGTCTTTCCGTTAGTCTGTCCGTTAGTCTGTCCGTTAGTCTGTCTGTTAGTCTGTCCTTTAGTCTGTCTGTTAGTCTGTCCTTTAGTCTGTCTGTGAGTCTGTCCGTTAGTCCGTTCTTTATTCTGTTCGTTAGTCTGTCCTTTAGTCTGTCCGTTAGTCTGTCCGTGATTCTGTCCATAAGTCTATTATTTATTCTATCAATATGTTTATCTTTTGGTGTCCGTCAGTATATCGCGTCAGTTTTGTATCCTGTAATTTTTTCTTCTAACATTTAATCTTCTTTAAGAATACTGGGTATTCTCCAAGTCGATACTCTCGACTTTAACGTAATTTCCCCATTTTTTGTTGTCCGTTTTGGCAATGAGTTTTGATTGCTTTTGGCCGGGACCCGTTTCGGGTGCAGTGACCCCGTTTCCGCTTGTTATCGATTTGACAAGGGGCAAGGTGTGTGGAGAGCGAGGAGTGGCCAACGCCAGCACCACCGCCATCATCTCCACCACCACCTCGAGGCAATTGCTGGTCATACCTCCTTCTTTTCATGCCTCAACTTTGGCACTTGACTGCCAGTCAGGCAGGAAGTCTGCCTTTTCCCCATTTTATTTTCTTTCTTTTTTTCTCGCATTTCTCTGCGTTTCTCCATCCGGATTTACACAGCCTTTCATTTACCGAGATTCCATCAGAATTGTGTACTATATACACACACAGGCACACGCAAAAATATAAATACAAATATACAGGTTCCGACAAAGAGCATGCCTCGAGGCGATTTTAATTGATATTGTCGTACATTTTTTGAGCTGGGAAATCAAAGTTTAATTTATTTTAATTAAACACTTTCGTCCAACTTTTTGTCACATTCAAAAAAAGTCGACAGAAATCTACATTTTGTGGTTTTTGTCAGGGGGTTCATAAAAATATATGATGACGGCATTTCAGCAAACAAACTTTAATTAAAGTGATGTGTTAGTGTTGTTTGTAGAACAGCAGAAGCTTACGAAATGACATGAAAAATGTTTTGTGATAAATGAATTTGAATATTAAAGATATTTAGAAAAAGTAACTCAACTTTTTAACTATCTAAAATTGCACAATAAATTAGCATGAACCCTTTGTAAAAGCTCTCTTTTCTGTTCACCGCATAAACCTGACAATTCACGAATAGAAATCTATATAGCGCCGCGTTCGTGCCCAAGTGCCGTCGGCATTTCAATTTAGAGGCGTTGATTAGAGCAGCGCGACTCTGTGTCAGCTCAACTAATTCAATTGATTAGTTTGCTGCCCGATTCAACTTTTCGGTATTCATATTCAAATGTTATATACAAATTGGAAGCCAAGGCAATGCCAGTAAATGTATATGGTTTTTTGGCACTCGAATTGCATTTATAAAACCGAAATCTGAATCTTCTCTTGCAGCATATTGCG
>VNJS01003917.1:0-22372 GCA_008042575.1 Drosophila watanabei | reverse complement strand
TATTCAGTTCTTGGTGTGGTTCATCCAGGCCAGATATAGGATTGGTTCCCGAGCACACTCCCTCGGAGCACTCACATCCACTTGACATCAATTAAGGTCAATAAAAGAGACAAACCCCGGAGAAGATGACAATGGGCTGAGGCATTAGCTAGCTCTGAGCGAATGCAATATTTCAAAGGACTGACTGCAGGTCGAGAAGTGAACTGAGCTTTGTTGCTGGCAACTTGCCCATGTGGACAGGTGCTATCTGCTGGAGGTGGAAAGTCCCTTTTTCCGCTTTGGTTGAATGCTCTCGCTAAGGGAAACATGAGTCACTCGCCGAGCATTGCGTGATTGCACTTGCATAATTACATGCATATTAAATAACAACACAACTTTAACTAAGGCATTTAAAATAAAAAAAAAACGTTTTGGAAAATATAAAGAAAAAATAATAACAAAAAAGCATACATGCCCCGGGTGAGGCTCGAACTCACGACCTTAAGATTATGAGACTTACGCGCTGCCAACTGCGCCACCGAGGCGATGAGCACAGCGCTGGCAAAAACGAGCCTCGTTCTGTGAAACGTTGAAATATTCTAACAGCAAAAAAAAGGTTTGTATGTATGTAACATTTGTTTGTTTAAATTATCTTTCAACTTTTTATCAGTATTGCGTCAGAGCAAATCACTTTCTGTGTTGGGAGCACTGAACGATGAAGATCGTTCCTAGCACGAGTGCTTTATTTTACAAATATTTATATATTTCTTCTTCACGGGGTTTTAAGTAAATATATATATATATTTAATAAATAACAGTTAAATTTCTATAAAGCTTCAGATTTTTCAATCATTTATAAGCCATTTTTTTGTTCTGCGATCACTTTCTACTGAAAAGATCATTTTTCTTGTCAATAATTGTCTTGTAAATACAAAATAAGATGCTATCACAGTTTACATTTATCGGCTTCTGTATTTGCTATAAAATTATCTTGTTAAACAATTGACTTTACAGCTGTTACAGCTTTAATCAGATTTACAAATAATTACATAGGAAAATTGGGGACAAGATTATTTGAAAGTAAATTATAAAAAAATCTCTTAATAAACTGTTGAAACCAGGTTGGTGGGTTCTTAAAGTATCTGTACATCTTTGAAACAAATAATTTAATGCTTAAAAGCTGAGATTTTTAATGATTTTCCAATATGAGAATGTTAACATAATAAATTATTTTAATTTAAGAACGAATTAGCAAATTTTTGAAGGTTGTGTATTTAATTTAAAATTGAAATAATTTATGAATTACTCGAAGGATATTTGGTTTAAAATATAAGTAATTTATAAATTAAATACTTTAGGAATATACATAATAGTAGAAGCAGTAGAATTTAATAATTAAATAGCTAGGCATGGTTTATAACCGTCAGTCGTAGTAGGAAATATAAGAGTTTTGAATAAAACAATTATTGGCAACTAAAAATCGTACCTTTTAAATCATTTCATCTAAATTTGGTATATTAATTAATAATTTTCAATAAAACAATTATAAGAACGTGAGAAATGTACTTGGGTTTGATTATTCATTATTCATTAATGTTTAGACTTCCCTTTTTTAATTCAGTCATAAAACGATCAGTCTGCACAATCTCATTATGAAAAGTCTTTTATATCAATTTAACTTTTCTTGCAAACCCGTGAGTTTCCCCACATATACGTTTCTCAGAACGTAACGCATCCCCACAGAGTTATTTGCTTATATTTAGACGCCAATGCCGGTACGAGTGTTATTTATCGCGATCAAGACAATGAGTGTGCTCATTTGATACTCTGCTCAGCTCGAAACTGTAAATTTATGGCCATCGGGGCGAGCAACAAGCAGCAGCAGCAGCGACAGCAGCAGCAGTTACACTCATCGACTGTCTTGGCAAAAGGCATATATATATAAACATAGACAAAGAAATCGAAAGGTTTAATGAACTCTGGGGGAAACTGAACCGAACTGGACACGGGGCAGGCGAAGGGCCAAGCTCAACGGCTTTCCATGTCCGTGGCTTTATTTCATTTTATGCTTTATAGCCTCCCCTTGTGTGTCCCCCAAACACTGTATAGAATATGTCGCAACAGCCAACAGTAGCAAACATCAGCGACAGCGACAGCGGCGGCAGAAGCAGCAGCAAACCACATACAGCACGCTTCAAAATTATAGTTACTGAAATGTTCTAATGGGAAACACTTTAAATATGAAATCTTATTAAGTAACTTCAAGATGGGAAGTCCCTAGAACGTATAAGGTTTTAGGATTTTACATTATATTTTCTTTTATACATATTTTATATTAAATATTGTCTTTTCCTTTTGAAGAACTAATAGAGACACTATAATTTCGTATCCAACAATCATATTTTTAGAATCTTTACCCCTTGTTTTATTTATAAATTACCTTTTTATCGTTTTTAAGTATATTTTCATTGACCTCAATTATGGTGATTCCATGAATCCCAAGTATTCGTGATCAGCACAACAACTGAGTTGATCTAGTCTGGTGATAAATAATGTACCCAAATTTTTAATATGGGATTTAAATCTAGATTAAAATTATAAAACGTAACAAAAAAATTATTTTAACAATTTTAGACGAAAGAAGCATGTTTGTTTATCACGGAAAAGCTGTTCGAATAAAAATTAATGCTTTTTTGCCTTAGTTATTATCGATTTAAAATTTGGTGCATTGAGAACTGAAAGGGTACCCCAACTTCGGCTTTTTAAAGTTGGCTTCTTTTCACATCTTGTGGCTTATCAACGTTCTTTAATTAACAATATTTGGCTTGCCGAATAATAAAGGGTCATTGCTATTATTTTGAACACTGCTGTGTGTAAATATACATTTAGAGCACTGCATTTTCCGCCGCGCTTATCTCTCGGTGTCCCTTCCGAGGCCCGTTTTCTTTTCATTTTTTTTTTTTTTGTGCTCCAATGCTTACTTTCCGGAAAGAGCTGGATTACTGGGTGTTGACGATGGCACTTGCTGACGATGTGTTGATGTGTGGTGTAAAAATAGACGCCTTGCTGCCTTTGGCCCTGCACCTGCTAACAGGGCTTTAATTTGGATGGCCAAACACACACTCCGATGGATGGATTTGTTTGGAGTGTGTGCCTGCTGTGTGCGGTGTCGATTGCGTATACGCAGCGTTGTCTGCGGCCGAGAGCAAACTGAACTGAACTGAAGGCTGGAAGCCAGAGAAGCGTTGCTCCCGCTGCTGTGCTGCTGTGCAGAAAATTCTGTATTCGCCGGAGTGGACCAGCCTTTGAACGGCCTTGACACGCGGCGGCGGCGTTCAGGACTCGTGTCCTGCTGCGAGGAGTTCTCCTTTCTGCTGTGCGAGAAGTCAAAGCATTTCGCCCATGGAGATGAGCAAACAATCGCGAAATGCTGGCTAAAACCAACCATCGCCAGAGGTCGTCTCCTCCAGCAATTGTGTGAGGAAAAACAAAACAATTTGCAGCCTCGGCTTCTGGGCAGGCTGAGGCCGACGCATGCGCATGGGCGCCGTTGCAGGGAGCAAGGACCAAGGACCAAAGGAGCAGCAATCATCGCCCTCTGATGCTGCACTCGCTTGGAACAGTGGGCAAGGCCATACGCCACATGCCCTTAAATGAGGGTAGAGTTCACTCAGAAACAGTGGCAAATATAAAACGAATATTACTCATAGAGGTGAGTTTAATATAAATAAATTTATGACAAGACAACTTGTAAAAGAACAACGTTTGATGTATATCCTCCCCTGAATGTATTTTATTTACAATTTCCTCAATACAACTCAAAACTTTCCTTAGTTTAAAAGAAAAAACCGAAGTAAACAACTAAAATAAATAAGAATTCCAGAATACACAATAATGTGCATACCTTCTAATAAAATTCTTATTTAGATTTATGAAAATGCCTGGAAAACGCCGCACACAAACAACACAAAGTAATAATCATAAACAGGTAATAAAATGTACACACAGTTGCCAGTACCAGGAATTCTTTGGTTAATTTGCAGCAAAAAAAACGGGGCCAGGGCGTAATTGTAAAATTGATATAATGATTCAAATAATCCGTGTGCCTTAACAAGCCGTGTTACATGCCGGCACTCGAATACAATATACCCTATTGTGCCTCGGGTAGCGTAATAAAGTTTCCCTTTTACGGGTAATGTGAGTCAAAGTCCCCTCCTAACAAAGGCAACAATCCATTTCTTGAAATTCAATGGGTTTCGCCTGTATCCCATCCACCTGATTGACTGGGACAGGTTTTTTTACATCTTTTTATTTTTTTGCAAACAAGAGAAAGTTTTAACTTCAAACAAACAAAACTTATCTAGAGATGCAGATACTTCCAGTGGGTCACAGGTACGGAGTAACCACTGTATCTGCGGAAGCGCCAAGTGCAAGGTGCTGCCGGCACTGTTGGCTTAAATCAGCAAAAACTCAGAAAGGCAGAATAATAATAACACAACTTGACGACGGCTTTTGCTTACCGATTGTATAAACAAAAGAATTAAATGCGAATGTGAAGGTTGAATTAATAATGAAACAATTTCCCCCGAGTGCAATCAATGCCGATTCCGAAAGCTGCTGACTGCTAAATAAATATTTGAAGGCGTTCACACAAGATTTTAAAATGTCAAGCTAAGTAATTATGAAAATAAAATTGTTAAAAGTACTTATTCAAGCTAATGGTTTAACAAAATCTGCGATAAGTAAAACAATGACAAGGCCAGCAATGAAGCTTGGTGGCTTTATTAGCTGTAAAAAAAAAACGATGACTTAAGATGTCTATTAAAGCTAAAAGATTAAGGTTGTTTCTGAAAAATGTGACTTTTATTTGGAGTTTTTAGAAACGATAAGTTTAAAATAAAGAGACAAAACTCTGTAAAGTTAAAGGCTGCAATTACCCCTTTCTGTTTAAAATACTGATGACAACACTTGTGTAAAAGTATAGATGAATAATCTGTTGACGCAGCACTTCTATTATTTACAAATTATTGAATGATTAAGAAGAACCTAGAGCTCAACTAAAATGAATAAATTAGAATAAGAAGAATACTGAGAGATAAGCCTAGCTGACAATAACAGAATCAGCTTCAGAAAGAGATACCTTTCTTATAATTTCAAATAGAATTATAGCTTTAGGTCAATACTTTACTAAATATTAATACCATGGTGTGATATTGATACTTTATAACATAAAATATTATAAATATGAAAACCAAATACGATAAACATTACCAACTTCCCAATATAAGAAGTAATTTAAAAATATTGTATAATATTCTACTGCAAACTTGAATCAAACTCGAATATAAGTAAGAATAAGCAGCCACAATTTCTTGATAATTTTAGCTCCAAGTGGCCGAGTGTGAATGAATTCTTCCTTTAAAGTAAACTGCCACTCGTTTAACCAACTAATTCCCCGACTTATTTAATTGAGAACGCACACACTTTGCAGCCAATCTCTCTACGCCTCCGCCTCCAGCTGGGGCGACATCAAATTTGGAACAACCGGCAGTGGTTCGCAGCCACATCCACATCCACATCCACGACGTCCATGGACGAGGCGAAAGATACAAGCATTATTGCAAGAGAGCAGAACAGGTTGCCCCGTCTTGACGATGCCATGATGATGGTGATGGAGTGGAGTGGTGTGAAGTCGTGCCGCGCCAAGGCGAGAAACTCGTTTCGCCGGCCGTGTGACTCACTCCCCGATATACATATATAAAACCGCAGAAATGGGCTAATCACACACAATACAGATACAAAGTGAACTTCTTTAGATGAAGACCGAGCGAGTCCAAACAAAGGAAGTCGGGCAATGCAATAATGGAGTAAAGTCGGAGATGGAGACGGGGCATACCCCTTTCGAAGGGCGGAAATGAGCAGTAGCTAAAGGGATCGAGAAGTAGCTATATTGCTCTCTGATGAACGGAAGACACGGAAGCCATGTTACACTGGCAGAAACTCAGATACGTGCCCAGGGGCTATATCTAGATTTATCACCTTGCATCTGATATCACATGAATCTTTTCTCTGGCGTCACATAAAGTAACTCTCCTTCTCGATTGAGTCACAGTATTTGTTTTGGGAGAAAACTAATCTCCCAGCTTGCAGTATCTCTCGTGTTGTTATTATCCAATTGTTTGTGTCTGGACTTATCATATGACAGAGCTTAGACAAACTTGAACCTATTTTTAGGCTTATCTAGGGATCTAAGAGGTCTACTATACTCATATTTGGCTAATAAACTTTCAGGTTATGCATAGGTTTGTTAATAAATTCTGTAAAATATTATATCTCATAAATTTCTATATTATTTATTTAATGAATCTGTTTATTGGGGTCTGCAATCTCTTGCCTTGTTATCCAATAGCATATAGACAACTTAAGCTTATCGTTATCCCCGTTCTAGACAATAAACCAGTGTTTGTTTGAGGTCTATAAAGAAAACTCATAAAATACGCTCAACCGGTTGCAAATTCTTAAATTTCGTTGCTTATTTATTCAAGTTGTTCTTCTATTAAGTTTCTTTGGAAACCTGTTTCTTAAATGGAAAGCTGGCACCTAGTAATTATGTTTTTTTTTTATATATTTCTCTAATGAATAGAAGCTAAGTTACCTAATAGTTTTTATGTACAATAATGATGGTTCTTTCTATATAACATTGTTTATAAATGTTGTGTTTATTTGCAGCTTATGGATTTTGCTTAATCAGCTGGAAAATAATATGCTGCCCACTTTTTTGAAGCTGCTTTCGAGTTCTCTGAAGTGTATTTAGGATTTGGTCGCCGGTTCTGAATAAACTCTATAAATACATGCATTTTAACACACTCGACTCGGCTGGGTGTCGTTTGGAGCCACACACGCACATGTACTCGCAGTCTGGCACTCGCATCTGTATCTCAACGCCACGCAGGTCAGGGATGTATCCGTATCTGCGGTGGTGTAGTGTGTATCTGCGGTGGAGTGTTTTTTTTTTTCGTTTTGAGTGTCTAGCTGCACGCAGAAATTATTGAACAACTCGTGATTGTCCACTTTAAAATCATACTCATGATATGTTACATTATTGCAAACTAAATAAAGTGGCTTAAGTATCTTTTCTGTGTATCTCTTGCACATTTCTATTAATTTATAACATTTTCCATTTTAATATTTAATTGTTATACCATTTTCCAGGTATTAGCTTAAATATTTTATTCTAGTTTGAAGAAGATATACAGAATTGTCAGAGTTTTCTGTTCAAGCAACTTAAAATTCCCAACCAATTCAGGCGATCTAAGAACAAACATTATTTTCCACCTCACAATATTTTTTTTCTGCTTTCCAAAATGTGTCAAAATATGAATGAATATAGTCTGGAGAATGTTCTCATTTTTCTCAACGAATGAATATATATACAAATAGACATATTTTCTTTGCCTGTAGCGCAGTGCATCGGATTAATTATGCATGCCGTCTCTCAGGTGGGAATTGTAGGTGATATGGATACACAAAGACTCCCACAGAACAGAACAGGAAGGGCGGATAAAGTTACTAATTCGACACCGACAATTGAATAAAACTCGGTAAATTGAAATAAACAAACTAAATGAGCTGGCACTCTGGATCACTTATGTATATGTATTATGTATATGTATATACTCTCTCATATATCTCATGCACACTCACCAACATTGACCGTGAGGGCCGACAACAACAACAGCCGTCGCCTAAGCCAATTAAGCTGGCTTGGGTTTGGGTGCTGCGCTCCTCCTTCTACTGCTGGTCTTCTGCCGCCTCTGAATCCCTTCTGGAGATGATGCAGTGCGCCCAAATCCAATTAGCCGTGCTATTCCAGACCAGATGCACAGATGCTGCTGCTGCTGCTGCTTCTGCTGCAAGGGGAGCACAGTATATCTTCAGTATCTGTATCCAGTATCTGTATTCAGCACGATCAAGATCTTTGCCTAATAGACAACTGTCATAAAAACTTAAAAATTTGGCTGTACTTAAGTTGTACTTAAAAAAAAAAGTGCAAACCGGAGGGCGGTTGTTTAAATGTTATTTGGAGGTCTTGGCAATGTTTGTACAAAATTCCTGCGGAATATTAATGTGTGAAAACTACAAATGTATTAACAGATAAATCAAAACATGAAAATCCAGAGAGAGAATGACTATAACTGCTTTAAGGGAATATCGGATTGAATTCAGGTCACTGCGAGTTTTTCCACCGAAGTTTTTCCACAGACACGCACAGCTTCCAGTGGCCCTTTGCTGGCCCAATTGCAGTTTTTCATTTTCCACACACATTTCACATTTTTATTGAGAAACCCCGCAAAGTAACGGTATTTATTTACTCGCTTTTTAATCGAACAAACGCACACACAATCACGCACAGCTATGTATTTTATGTTGTATGCGAGCGATTATTTGTATGTATTCACTCTCCGCACACTCCGCCCTTCCGAAACATTCTTGGCTCTTTGTGTTTGGCTTTGCATTCACTGGGATTTAATCGAGTTTTACACTTTTCAGGGGGTCATTGTAGGCGTGTCGAATCGAATTTCTGTCACGCGAAGGCACACTTCATTCATCCTCGGATATTCACCTTTATATTTATTTTTTTTAACACCAGATTTCATCCGACCGAAAATTTCACATTTCAAAGAGTTCTGTGCAGTGTGACCGAAGATTGGTCAGCTGCAATATGCCGCCGTCGATATCAATACATCGATAGTTAGTATATCGATATGTGTGACACGATAGACGAGAGTAACGTTTTAAGTCTTTTTAAAAGCTTTTTTACGCTGCATCTTGGATGAAGAGCCAAAGAAAAGACACAAACCAAAATGTTTAATTATTTTTTGCGGCATTTTTAAATTCAAAAGTAAATGACTTTGCCTTATTTCAGCATTCCACACAAAAATATCGGGAAAATGTTAAATATTAAACTGATTTTGAAATACCTTATAATTCTGAAAAACTTTTACTTACGCCTCGTGATTACCTTTATTCAAAAAGACTTTCGCACTTCATTGTACTAGCGTTTCATTAAACAATGTTGTTTTATTTTGGTTTCGTTTAAAACACTAAATTACACGTTAAATAATTTACAATCGAAATTTGGATTCAGTTTTCTTGTTGTATACTGTCTCATCTGGTAACTCCCCGACTCCAGCTCCTGATGCTGCTCCTGATCCTCCCTCGCACGGATATGTGCGATGTGTATGCCCGGCCACGTCTGCGAGTTGGGGCAACTATTTTACACGGTTGTTGGTTAGCAACTTCGAAAAATATAACTTTTGATTCCCGCAGCGCGGACATACACACACGCTATATATGTCCCTATATATATATATTTACGTTCAAGCATTGACTTTTTGTGAGAAAGGCTATGCACTGGCGCTTCTTCTTCTTTTGTTTCTATCAAAATAAAAAACTATGATGATCGGGAGGAGGCGGCGCTATAATCGCATTTAGGTAAATTAAAAACATTACGGTTTGTGTCTCAGTATCATCATCCATACATACATATCTCTATATATATACATATATTTGTGGTTTCTTTTTTTGTTTTTTATATATATTTTTTTTTAATTGAAGTCGCCTAGCTTGACTCTCGTCGTTTCAGTGTAAGTTAGCAATTTTTGCTGTTTTTTTATAGAGTTTTTAGACTTTAAATCACTACAATTTTCAAAGTAAAGCTTGGTATTCAGTTTATTTGGATTCCTTGATCTCTTCTTCCTAATTTGTGAGTGTGGTAACTAAAACGGTGACGGAACGGAAAGATACGGCGGCGATAGCAGGTGATAAGCCCAACTGGAAATGTACTCGGAAAACTGCTGCTGAAGATTACGAAATACAATTACAAATTTCCTCTCTTTTGTTTGTTATTTTTTGTTTGTTTGTTTGGCAGTTATTTTGTTGTTGTTGTTGTTGTTGCAAAGCTATCTGCTGTGATGTGTAATAATCCCCAGCCCGAAGAGAACCGAACAGGGAAAGCCGGCAAGCGGGCAAACGGGCAAGCGCACACGGCCAATATATATCCAATAGCAAGTGACTATGTGTTGTTACGTTACTTATCGCGATAATAAATATAAATTACGAAATCTATATATATCTATATACTTGGGCTGAGGTGGAAACTAGTGTTAGAACCGAGGGATCCAACGCAAACAATAACATCTCTTCTCGGGCTCAACTACAATTAATGTTAGACTCGGAAACTAAAGCCAAACTAGTTACATCATTTGTTGTTTACAGTTACAAAAAACTCTTAACTCCTTAACTCTGCTTAAACGTATCTCTATATAGCCACCAGCTGTTTACGGGTTTACGGGTTACGGGTAACGGGTTACGGGTTACGGTTGTGTGGTTAGGACGACTACGATGAAGCCCACTACAGCTGCGCCAGCGAGTCGGAGCGAATGAGCGGCGCCAAGGAGCTGGGCGCCTTGTGGCCCGTCTCAATCTCGTACTGCACATCGAGAGAGGCACCTGCGAATGCACGAGAATTGTCATCATAGATCGTAGATTCTTTATTATTTCGCGACTGTTTGGATTAAGGGAGCAATGGATTCGTGCCGCTTACGTTTCTTCTCCAACTGGCTGGTCTGGCCCTCCGGAATGAACGCCGCCACAATTATGGCACAGAAGACGCACAAGGCGCCAAATACGAACGGCGGACCCGGCACATGCTGCGATATCTTCTCCACGTTCGTCGCCCTGCTGCCGCTGGTCTTCGCATGGGCATCGTGGTCATCATTCAGGTCCACGTTGAACAGGTAAAAGATGACACCAAACACTGCCGGTCCCAGGCCATTGCACAGGCCCCTCATGCCCGTGATCATGCCCTGGACAGCGCCTGAAAGGGAATATAGAGTTTCAATCAGTAAAGAGTGGATTGTCAAGAATCCAAACCGCTCACCTTGACTCTCGGGAGCCGCGTAGAGCGACACAAAGGCGCTAATGGCCGGATACGTGAGAGAGCCCAGGGCAGCCACAACGCCAGCCGACCACATCATCCTGGAAGGAACAAGGAGCGAGTATTAAATACAAAGATCTTATAAAATCCAGCTAGAAAGTCAGCACTTACCACTTTTGACTGCCAAAGCCGTACCATAGCAGCTGCACGATTTCCAGGGCTAGGCCCACAATGATCGTGCGCTTGGCTCCGAACACTCTGCGGAAAAATTAAAACCATTAGCTCCACATTTATAAACCAAGAAAAGTGTGCTTCCAGTTTACTCACTGCATGAAGGAGCCGAGGGTCACTTGCACCGTTATGCTGAGAATGCCAACAATGGCTATAAAAACAGACACCTCCACATAGTTGAAGCCCATTTTGAGCTTCAGATAGACAAACATGCAGGAATACTCGCCGGCTTCGGGCAGGTACGAGAGCAGCACGGTGAGGCAGAGCATCAGCACGGTCTTGTCGGTGCCCACCTTGCGCAAGGCCTAAAAGCGAATACAAAAACCATTAATAAATATACATAATAGTTAGTTAGCTATACCGACTTACCAGAAATGGATCCGCCTGCTCCCAGCTAATGGGCGCACCCCAGGATGCTGGCCGCATCTTCTCCGAGAGACTCTCCGGCACTGCAACCAGAATGAAGAACACATCGAGCAGCGCAATGGCCGTGGAGAGGGCCACGACCAGCGTGTCGCCGTACATCTCCATCAAGGCATTGCCCAATGCCGGCGAGATGACCAAACTAGCGGCAAAGGTGGCCGAGGCCAGGCCATATGCCTTGGATCGCTCCTCCGGCGTGGTGACATCCGCCACATAGGCAAATACCACCGAGAAGGTGACGGCGAAGGCGCCGCTTATTGAGATCATGGCAAAGAACCACCACGTATTGATGGACATCAACGGTATGGGCAGGCAGGTGAAGAATACTGTGACTAATAGGAAAAACTTTCGGCCCCAGATGTCCGACAAGGCGCCAATCAGCGGCGCCGACAGGAACGACAGGATGCCCTTGATGCCCATGACCAGGCCGTTCATTAGGAATGTGTGATCCGGAAACGTCTGATTGAGGGTCTGTTTTGGAGAGAGAGAAAGGAGAAGTTTTAGTTGCGATTGGGGATTCCCTCTTAGGCTTCCCTACTGACCGATATTATGGGCATCGTCAGCAGACCCCAGGCGAAGAACTCTAGAAATATCACAACCAGCGCATGATGAACACTCGGCTCTCCGATTCCGGAACTCTGTGGACAAATAAGAGTGTAAATTAGCGAATGGCATACGTATTAGATGTCAGACTAAGTAAAGAGCTATGTCATTGGATAATTGCAGGATGCACTAAGCCCGCAGAGGGAGCGAGGCGTGCGTCATCGTTGGATAAGGCGCAAGCGACTGTGCCACATTAACCCTTCAGTGCCTGCCTGGGCTTTAGTTTTATTTGTAAACATTTGAGTCGCGGACTCGGCTAAAAATAAATTGTACTAAATGCGAAATTGTTTGAGCTCGTTAACTGCCCCAATGTCACTCGGGGCGGCAACGGCGGCGATGGCGAGCGGGCAAAAGTTTTCGGAATGCCGTCAACTGATTTGTTTTTTGTCGCGCATCAATAAATAAAAAAACGAAACCCGAATGAACTCAGCTCGGGGATTTAATTTAAACGAATCAGAAATCATTTCTAAGGTTTAAGATAGAATGGATTGGTGGAAAATCTAGTGAAAAAATAACAATTCTAATCTTTAAAGATAGTTTACAAAATCGAATTAAGAGGAGTTATTCTAAAAGTAGGTTTGTAACTAACATATTAGGTTGTAATGTGGAGTACTTTATAGAGAAATTGGTTTTTATTTACAAAAAATGGGACCCGCGTTTAACAAATCACCAATTATGTTACTGAAAAGTTATTTGTAAACTTCTCAGAAAATAAAACTTATAATGATATAGGTTTACTTTTTTTTATATTCCTACCAACCTAAGATTCAAGTTCAACAATTCACCAACACACCAATGCTAAGATTTTTAATTGTAACTGAATAATCTTTGTAATAAATACATGCTCACAAAATTAGTATCCTACCAAATATAATTAAGTTCACCATTTCACTAATTAACCAATATTGTGTGTTTTAACTTTAAAGAAATTAATCTCAAATTTATTGTAATATGTCCACACATCTGTATGTGAGATTCAAGTTCACAATGACACCAATTGTGTTCTTTGGATATTCTTTATGCTTAGATCAAGTTCCTTTTTTCATATGGTAGTAAATCATGAAATTTATTTTCACATTTCAATTGACTGGCAACCATTCCGTTCATTCAGTCAATTTAAATTCAAATTTTGTGGAATTGCAGTTAATGAAATTCAATTCACTTAAAAACTACAATGACTTCGTTTAAATACAACGGACGTCACAATGTCTTGAGGATAAGTAATGTTGCAAATATAATATTCATTCAAAGTGTGAAAAGCAACTCTCTAAAAAAAAGGCTGTTTATAATTGAGGAGAGATAAATCGTATGAAGGAAAGTCTTAAAAAACTGCTGGATATTTGAAATCAATTTAAACTGCTCAAAAAAATTTGCAATAAAATCAGCAAAATTGTCAGGCTTAACCTTTCAATTTCATAATTCTAAGATCATGAATCTTTTCCAAAAAATTCTGTAGATTCAACCTGTCCCACCGGTAAAACCAACCTTGCAGCAACAGATGTTGCAGGCGACGCGCAGCCACTCGAAGAAACGATTCCGCTTGGGTCGCTCTGGCGGCGGCTCCGATCCTCCGCCCTGCGATCTCATCGAGATGTACGAGGCCGCTGAATGTGTGCGCCTGTGGGCAGCAGCCGCGGTTCCGGAGGAGGAGGTGACCGCCGTTTCCGCAAAGGCGGCGCTGGGATGTGCCGCTGCAGCCGCGTACCGCGACGTCTGCGGGGTCGTGGAAGAGGAGGAGGCATTAGGTGAGGAGCCCGATGGCAGATTGCACCCACTTACCGTGGGCACATCGTCAATATCGTCCTGCTGCTGGCTCGAGCTGGAGCTGGAGCTGGAGCTGCTGTTGTCCGCCTGTTGTAACTGCCGCTGCTTCTGCTGCTGCTGCTGATGCTGATCTCTCGGCGGCGAATGGCGCTTCACCAGCTGACTGCCCCCAAAGGCGGGCGGCGAAAGGGGCAGCGAGTTAATGGTCTCCACATCGGCCACATCCGCTGTCGTGGGCGTGGTGGAGCTGCTGCTGTGCGTGCTCACCGTGTCGGACGACTGGCGGCGATCCTCCTCCTCGTGATCCTCTGGCTCGCCGCGCTCATCCTTGGCCTCGTCCTGATCCTCCAGCTCGAAGCTGCTGCTCTCCAGCGTCTGGCTCTGCCGCTGGACATAGTTCCGACCACTGCGCATGGTCTTCTTAGTCCTAATCCTAATCTCCCCTAGCTGTGGCTCCTCTAGTTGATGCTGCTGCTGCTGTCCTTGGCTCCTTGGCTGTCTCTACACTAATTTCCATGGCCACGATTCCACGGACATGGGCTGAATGTGACGTGGGGGAGTGCAATTTATGGTTAATTTTGATTGGAATCGTGCTCCTCTTCGCTCCGGTTATCTCCTCGATCGAAGTCGTCGTTTATCTTATCATTTGTTTGGCTTAAACACGAGATGCTTCCGCTACGGTTTCCTGCAGTTTTCAGGCACTTTTCTGGCTGTAATTAGAGTTGCCGTCGTTTACTCATTGGTTTTTCACTCGAAACTCGCGGAATTTGCATTTGCCATCAGCTGTCTACAGGGAAGCCTCCTTAGGAAGTAATAACTAAGACACTGAACTATAGAGCTTAATGTATGACGTTGTTACGGTTTGATAATTAATTAATAACCGGAATCTAGCAATTAGAAGGCACTTGTTAAAAAGCTGATCACATAATATTAGGGCAGTCATGTTAATTCTAATGATTTTTTGGTTTTCATGGTTTAATTTAGTTTAATTTTGTATTAATTTTTAAGCTGGCTTTATGAGAGTTTATTAAGAGTAAGAATTATTACTTTAAGAAGTGAAATATAAAAGTTTTTCTTTATAAATTTCCATTTAAAGAACTGTAAGTCCACACTCTTGTTATAAGGAAATCTTAGTTTCAACTCCACAAAATAACCCCGTAAAGGTTTCCCCGACTCCAAAAAGTATGCCATGACTTCACGTTCAGTTCGGATCTGTTATCCATTATTTGCTTGGCCCAGAAAAAGGTAAAGATCGCGCTAAAAGCCAATTTAACCCCGCACTTAGTGCCGATTTTAACAACGCGCTGCTAATTGAAGCCACAAGTATTGTGAATGGCTCAAAAATAGATCGATCAACATTAGCAGCCAACTAGCAAGTGAAGCGAATCAAAGCGACGCACAATTTAGTGAAATATATATAGTAAAAATCAATTTAAACATCGGGTATGCCTGGAGATGTAAGGCACTTCGAAAGGATTTGCTGGCGATTGATTTGCTTGGACAGAATCACACTCACAAACTCCAACTCTACGCGTCGAGGATCTTGAGATTCATATAAATTCACTGCACAAACCGCGTTACACCGTACCAAAATTTTAATTTAGAAAAAAATCAAAAAAAATTCACTTAGAATTTTGACAAATGTATAATTTAAACACATCTCCCTACATCTGACTCTCTCGTTTGATTTTAGACAACCTCTGGGAGAGAAACCCAAACACAGGCAATGTTCTGCTGGCTTCCGACGAATGCGACTCACTGACTGAGCCGCCGGCTGGCATGGGTTCGGATCGGTGGAGCGAGAGCACTTGGTTCGGTTCTCCAGAGAGCGGAAGCTCGGAAGAGAGAGAGCCACACAGCACATGTGTCCACCTGCTGGGGAGGTTGGTTGCTTGGGAAGAGCCACAGCGAAAGAGATGGATTGAGAGGGAAAAGAGAGGGCAACGACTGCCTAAATACCCTTTACTATTTCATTCCTAAGATACAATTTAGAGAACCATTATAGTTCAATGCCACAATTGAGAGAAATGGAAAATGTTCGATGAGAAATAAAATATCCGAAATAGAATATCTAAAAAATATTCCAAATTCTCGCTTGAAAGAGAAATTAGCTAAATAAGGCCTTGCGGATCTCTAATTTAGAGGATAAATCTAGTTTAGCTTTGCTCTAAAAGTAACATGGCTTAAAATTATTCTAATTTTATTCTAATTTTAATGTGACTTCACTGATTATTTAGTCTTTCTTTTATTTTAAAAGAGAGTAAATCTAGCCAAAATTAAGTCTTTTAAGAATGAGCTTATTTCTTGAGATTACCTTTAAAAAGAATATATTTTTTTTTTTTTGAAAAGATGATAGTTCCTTTTTCGACAGATTTTTATATAATTTTATAATAATTTTTATAATTTTATATAAAAGCTCTCTGAATTTTAAAAACTAGGATATTAAAAAGTCAATATTAAACTGCTGCTCTCTCCCCTCCCCCTATTAAATGGCCATTATTTGGCGATTGAAAAAAGTTTTCAGCACTTTCGGATGTTGACGATTCCATTAACCGGCACACAGCACAGCATACCGCTCACTTTAACGACTACATGGTGCTCCTCCTCGGTGCTCCGAGTTCCGAGCTCGCTACGCGGGAGCAATAAAAAAAAGCCCAAAAGTAATTGTCGCACATATCAAATAGATGAGCTTGACAACGGCGATGATGAAAGTTTTCTCGCTAAAAGTGAGTAAATGAGCTGCGGTACAATGGAAACATTTCAGCAGAGAACTGATTGTTATCTCTCGGGAGACAATTATGCTCTAGCTACCACTTGTCTTGGCTTAACAAATAATAACCAGATGACGAGGCCAAAATAAAGGAGAGATGAGTTTGTTCTCGAGATAACATGATTACCAGCTATAAAGCAGGTGCGATGAATGCTTGAAAGAGTGATTAATAGAAAGGAATTAGACTCCGCTTTAATAGTTTGCTAAATTACTAAATTTAATTGTAAATAATTCCTCTAAAGAAACTTTAAGGAAAATGTATATTACAGATAGTAACTTATTTATCCACATTTAAGAGAGAATTCTAATGTTGATGAAATCTGTAAAAATTGTGCTCTCTTAAACATGTCTAGATAGACTCGGCTGTTGATGCTTATAAAATGACACCTTTACTGCATAACAAGCTCCTGACTGCAAAAGTATAAATATAATAATAACTAACTTAATACAAATAATAGGAGTGTAAACGAATTTAAGTTTTAAAGGTCACCCCTTATGGTTATTTCGCCAAACTTGACCCGCATAAACCTACGCCAGCTGAGCCGACCGCTGTGCGTGGAATTAGTTAGATAAAAACCCATTTAAACCGACCCAAACTTGGTGCATAAATCATGGGCAGGCAGGGCAGGCCAAACCGTAATCGGGTCAAGTGCAGGCCAAAAAATGTAATTTCCATTTAAATCTGGATTTAAGATAGGGCAAGGAAAGGGAGATGGAGACGGAGACGTAGACACTGACCCGATCCTGTTGCAGCCGGGGACAGCCTGTTGGCGTTTTTCAAAAGGAAACACTGCCTGCCAAGCCAATCATCGGGACAAAAGGCGTCAGAAGGAGGAGGATGGTGCTGCTGCCCACGGATGTGGATGGATTCACATGCATGTGTCGCATCAAAAGGCATTAGGAGTGACCTTGACAGCAGAGAGAGTGGGAAAAACCAACGGAAAAGGGAAAACAGCCGGACGGACAGGCGCATCCGTTTTTCTTTTTTTTTTTGGGGGGGGCAAACCTAAGCTACATAAAAATGGGAAAACAGAAAAAGGGAAAAATAACAGACAACAAGTCCGCGATGGCGTAACGATTTGGCAAGAGACATGCTGGAAAATCCATTTCCATGTTTTCCTTTCATTAATGTCACACACAGGGAACAACTAGGAGATGGGCGTAATGGGCGCAATGGGCTGGGCACTGGCACTGCCAAATTGAAAAGCCGGCTAAAAATGGCAACTGAGCTAACGTCTAAAGGGGACAACAGCATTACGTGTGCCCTCAAAAGGATTTTGTGGCGAATTTCCTTCTCACTTTTTTTTTTGTTTTCTAATTAATCTTCATGTGTTTTTGCGGACACGCAAAATTTAAATATATATATTTATATAGGGAAAGGCCTGCCTGTCCAAGGTCAAGTTGGGGGCCGCCCGCTGGTGGCCTGATCAAATATTCCGGAGCCCGCAAAATTCCGTGACCCAGTCCAACTCCACGAGAGTGCAGTGGAAATGCACTCGAGTTCACTTGGAGAAATTGTTGTTGAGGTTGTGGAAAAATTAGAATTAAATTAAAGTTGTTTATATTCTATTTGTTTTCATTAGAACTTTTACTAGAAATGCTAAGAAATTTTTATTAAAAGAAGTTTTAGCATACTTTAAACCTATAACCAAATATAACAAGTAAGAAAGCTAATATAAACTTTAAGGCGTAGCATAGACGCAAACCTATGACACGTATAAATGCGAGAGCAAGCGAGAAAGATATAAATTTTCATTTTTATATGCTAATAATTCCCAAGTTTATAAACATATTTTAATCTAATAAACGGACAATAACCGCTTTATCTCCGTATTTTTATTAAATTAACAGCTATTATTATGTCTAAATTTTTTATAAAAATACAAATTAAATGCTACACAGTTCCGTTTGCAATAATAAAAAATTCAAATTATTTTTTATTTTAAAGTAGTAATATTTTAACATAAAAGTAATAATACCTTTACTAACAGTTTACTGTGTAAAAATTACTAAACGAATTTAAATAATTCCGATTTAAAAAATGAAAAAGCAACGAAATTTATTCAAATTTTTTAGATTGAATTTATTTTCTTTAGTTTTTGCCAAGAGAGGAGGCACGACCACCCCTTTCCCATTTGCGGGAGTTAAGCGCACGTGTCGGCGTCGCTTTTGATTTCGATTTGGATTTCGCAATAATGCCACCACCACCACCAAGACAGCCAGACAATGGCCAATAACTGGCAGAAACTCCATTGTTGTGGCTTATTGAAAAGTAGGCCAAAGCCCAAGGCCCCAAGGACACGACCATTGGCGCCCAGAAGTTAGCTCCTACACCACCTCCTCCTGCTGTTCCTTCACCTGCTGCTAGTCCTTCTCCTGCTTCAGTTCCTTCCCTTTTTCCTTCTCCTGCTTCAGTTGCTCCTCTTAATTTGGTTCCATCTCCTTCTCCTGCTCCTCCACCTGCTCCTGCTCCTCATGCCAAGTCAAAGATTATTGCGCGTGGGCTTTTTGCAGGTGTTTGACGTTGAAGTCTTAAGAAGGCGCCATAAGAAAGACTGTCGCAATTTTAATTAAAAATACTCCCCGGCCAGCCTGACGGGGCACACAAATCAATCAGTGACACATTCCGGGGGCGGGGCAAGCATTCCTCCCAGCTGCTGGGGACATTAAAGTGAAAACAATAAACCGGAGACTCATAGCCCACGGTATTCCGTACGGAAAATTTCTCCATTCTTTTCTTTTTCTATCCTGCGGGCGGCTGTGAGGATTTGAAATTTGAGTGATGCTGGTATTAAATACACACACAAATAATTACTTTTCCAAATCAGGCAATTAAGGATAAGCTTTCTTGGGTAAGAGGCAACCTTCTGCGAAGGTTTTAATTGTTAATTAGGACATGGCAAATATTTTAAGATAACCCGTAGGCTTAGGACTCTGAATTGTTATAAATTCAAACCATGGAATTTATACATTTAATACAAAATAGTAAAGCTTATAGTTCAGTTTTAGCTTCTAGATTCCTTTAAAGTCTCTAAATTCCCCACCAACAGCAAGTTTTCAAATAAATTAACTTTGTACAAACTTTATGACCAAACTTAGAGTTCAAGTTATTGCAGCTTTCAAGTGAAATGAAAAACTAGCACGTGTCCGTGCATCGACCATCGACCAACGACCAACGATGGATGCTAAGCTTGATGTGCCAAATGTCAGGCCGCCATGAAAAATGGACCTTCTGACGACCACACTCGGTGGCTAATGGAGAGGCGAGGCATTCCCTCGCACAAGATGACAACAAGAACCAAGGTCATGTGAGTGCAAGAGCAAAGCAAAAAAAAAAACAGAAAAAAGAAGGGAGGAAGCTGCAGCGCGTGCAACGCTGCGGATACGTATTTCTATATTACGTATACGTAATGCGCTCACACACAAACTAACACACACAGCTGCCGCCTTTCAATATTAAAAATAGTTTGTCAACAACGTTTGGCCAGAAAGTGTCAAGCTGCGACGGCTGCAGCGACAAAATTGGTTCGGATTGCTGGGGACTTTGGGCCGGCAGTAGAAGCAGCAGCAGTAGAAGGATTAGACGAGGGTCAGGAATGTGGGGAGAAATGGGAACCTTAAGGGTTTGGGGCAGCCAAAACGGACTTAGCCCGCTGTTCTTAATCGAGTTTATTGATTTTTTGTTACCAAAATTCAACACAAATACAATATATAAAACTTAATGTCAAGAGTTGTATATGGAAATTTGCTATTTTAATTACTTTATTAAACTAGTTTTCTATATTTTTTTATTATTTACATCATAAAAAGTGATATATCCGCAAACTATTATTTTTAATGGCTTTCCCAGCTTCCCTTGTTCTTATTTTATGTTTCCAAAATGAAATCTTCCCCCTACATTCACTTACTATACTCCTAGTTAAGGCCACTAAATCAGGCAACGCAGGACACCAAAGCCTGACCGCAGCAGACTGCCTGCCGCATGATTTATGTGTTTGTGTACCCTTTATTGATTTTGCTGGGCTACCCGATGTGAGATAATGGAAATTTCGCAGCGTAAACCAGAGCTCCTCCATTTCCGGATGAATAAAGGAGGCACCCATTGAATAGCTTATTGATTAGCTGCAATGACGATGATGATGTTGCACCCTGAAGCAGAGCGAAAACGAATTAAAATCCTCACGAAAGGCTAACCCGATCCGTCTCTAAATTCGATTCCTGGCACCCAGCTGACCTTGCCGAGCCAAGAGACAGACACGGCAAACACGGAAGGCCTACTAAATGCAAACACGGGCAATTTTAATAAATTTATGTTTCTTGAACGGTTGCCCAAAAAGTGTTGACACCAAAAATGTGGAAGCAACAACCGCAGCAGGATACGGGTGGCACGGCGGCAGGACTGCATCATCAGCGGAAGTCGTGCAGTTAATTTGCATAAGGAGACAACGGAAACGAAGCCTGATGGGAAGCTTGGCTTGCCGCCAAAAGAGCTTCAAGGGGGAGAAGCATTTGAAGGCGTTTTCCTTTGCTTAGATAATTTGGTTATTCTTGTGTATTGAAATTTGTAAATATTAAATAATAATAAGGGATTGCTTTGGGAATTTTTAATCTTGTGAGAGATTTTGCCTGATTTTTTTTTTTTTATTATTAATTTTTTTGAAAGATTTTGCATGGTTTTTCTATAGTTTTTCATACAAGGTGAGAAGTCTTAAAGTCATTGAAGTAAATCAGAGGTAAGCCTTGATTTTTTTTAGATAATTATTATTTTATTTTTTCATTACTTTCCTGAACGAAATACCTTGTCTATAAATATTTAAAAATGACTTGACATTCCTTTAGTTTTCTATAGTTTTTCATACAAGGTTAGAAGTCTTAAAGTCATTGAAGTAAATCAGAGGTAAGCCTTGATTTTTTTTTTAGATAATTAATCTATTTCTTCATTATTTTCCTGAACAAAATTCCTTGTCTATAAATATTTAAAAATGACTTGACATTCCTTTAGTTTTCTTATGAGTAAACCTTTAAGGGGGTCATCCCATGTGACGAAAAAAAAAAATAGAAATTTTTTTTTTCCAATTAATATTATCTATAACTTATGAAGAAAATGTGGTTAAAAAGATTTTTTGATATTCGATGCCATATGAAAGTTATAGCGCTGTGAAGGTATATTATATTGAGTAAACTTGAGAAAAACATCTTTACCAACTTGTGTGCCAAAACTTTGTAATTTATACTCCCTTAAATCCTTCCACTAACTTTAATTTGTTGTGTTGTAACTTTCCTTAAGAGTCTGTCCATAATTTGTTGAAAAATCTTGTAAGATAATTGTTTTCCAAGCTAACTCTTGAGATATAAATTTCTGTTCCAAATTTATTCAGGGTAAATTTAAAGACAACCCTTTTAAAAAAGTTTACTGAAGTGAGGAGCTATTGTTTAGAGCAGAATACATTTCAGATAGTGTGCTGCAGTTGACACTATACATCCACTGCGGCACAACTCCAAAGTTCATACTTCATACACCACGCACACACACTCCTTGGGACAGACAATGAAGCCACTCCAACAATGGCTGCTCCTCCAAAACAAAGCCAACGGAATGCCTGAATAATTTATGGATATGGCGGCAGTGTGTTATCTAACGGCGTTTCATAAGAACGATGTCG
>VNJS01003914.1:0-11247 GCA_008042575.1 Drosophila watanabei | reverse complement strand
CCAAAAATTCTGCTAGCTGCGTGTTATATTAAAAGTCTGACCCGCTGGCCAATTATCAATACCGCAATGCATTGGCTGCGTTTTTGCCACTACAGGAAAAGCCCCTGGACTCCCTCCCTATTTCCCAGCTCCCAAACCACCCCCTCCCGCTCTCTCCCCCCTCAAAAACTAAGCCCGCAGTTGCATCTGTGGAGCGGAGTGGAGCCCAGGACCAACCGCCTTTATACGCCTTCCTGCACTTAATTATTATCAGCAAATATGCAGCAGGCCGATCGGCCCAATGCACCGCCCACTATAGCCCTTCTCTGGCCCCTACCTCTGACCCCCCCGATCCCCGTAAAAACCGATGTGAATGCCACGTTTGTCGCGCCTACGAGCGAAATTTTCTCTAAAACAAAATTAATTCCAATTTTTGTTTTTGTAGAAAATTTTGGCGTTGCCAAACATTACAGCAACAACATCAGCAGCAGCAGCATCAGCAAGGCAGGAACCGTTGACGACGACGACCACCGCACAGCAACGGCAATGACGTTGACTTTGCCGGGACTTTCCCCCCTCGGAAAAGCCATCCCCCTCCCCCTCCGGATGGTTGGAAACTCTCCTAGTTCGTCTACGCTTACGCATATGCAATTTTCGCCTGCAGGCCTCCAAAGGGGGTGGTATTTTCGGGTGGCTCTGGGTGGGCTTTTAGGGCAGGACCCGGGTAGCCTCCAATACCAATACATATGCAGCGGACTGAACCGAACGGAACCGAACCTAAAAACCCGGCCCGGAGTCCAGAGTCCAGAGTCCGGAGTCCGGACCGGGTCCCGAAAACTTTTCTAGGTGCAGCAGACACTTTGCATGCGTATTTTGCACGCATTCTAGAATTTCAATTAAAAATAAATCACAAAAACGTTGCCAGGGACCCGGCCAGCATCCTGTCTACGCACGGAGGGTAGTGTGTGTGTGTGCCAGTGTGTGTGGGTGCACTGAGAAAAATTTATGCAATCTTTAGCAATTAATTGAATCTTTATGACAAATTACAATATTTTTAATATTGTTGAAAAATGTATAGTTAACTCAGAAGATTGGAAAATCAAAAGTAGCAGTAATTTTCGTTGAGATTTCTAATTATAATTAAAGTTTTTTGAGTATTTTTGAAGTTTTTTAATTGTTTATGATATATATTATGTAGATATTATTCTGCTTCTTTATTATATGAATTTTCAGCTTAGAAGATAGATTATCTTATTGGATTTTCAAATATCAGTAAATAAGAATATTAAGTGCAAATATATAACGTTTTCAATGCATATTTAGGTACTGAAATAAATTATAATAACAATTTCACTTTATTCCCTGTATAATTTTGAATATTTTCAATTTAACCAGATTTCCCTAAGAACCAAAAACTATTTCCTTCGAGTGTAAGTGTGTATCTGGACTGCGAGCCGGTGCATTTGCATCTCGCGCTGCATCGTCGTCGCCATCGCCATCGTAGCTGTGTTAGAAAATGCATTTTGCACACGCATCCAATTTCTCCTCGGCGGAGTCCTGCTGCACCACCCCCGCTCGACCCCTTGCACCACCCTCACCCTCCCCCGATTCCCTTCTTATGCCTTCCTGCCCCCTCGCTGCAGTTGCAGTTGCAGCTGCAGCTACAGTCGCCGTTTTGCAGCCATATCGATGACGCGCTGACTTTGGCCTCGACTGTTGATGCTTCTCTTTGGTTCTAGTGTGTGTGTGTGAGACTGTGTGTGTGTGTGTGTGTGAGTGTGCGTGTGTGGCTTGGGTTGCCATGTGCACCGCCCAACAGCGATGCGTTTTCTTTGCCAGCAGCCATAGCAGCCATGTCCACCAACAATAACGGCAGCAACAACAATGACCGGGCCAAAGTTGGCAGAAAACTTAATGTGCGCTCTTTCCATTATCACTCCCTATATAGATATATGTATATATATATAAAAAGATATATATATAGCTGCATTCTCTGTCATGTCGGCGGAAAAGCGGTGGCTTCTCACTCTTCTCTCTAATGGTCAATTTTATGGAAGATTCAGCGGATCTATGGGGTGTTAAACATTCAAAGGATAATTGAATATCTTAGGGACAATATTTTCTAAGAGTTTGTTTTAAAAGATATAGTAAAGTTCGATGATTTTTAAAGATTTAAATTATGGAATGTTTATTATATTTCAAAACATTTTTTATTTCTAAACAAAAAAACATGTTTTATAATAATAAATATTTTAGGGTTAAAAAAAAATAATATCTTTCAGCTGTACTTTTTTTTATTATTTTACGTACTTCAATTAAATAGTATTAATATTTAAAATGCATTTTCTTATTTTAAAATTTGTTCTTGCTTCAAAAAACTCTCAACAATTGTAATGTTTTTATATATCAATGTTTTATGATAATAAATATTTTGGGAAAGAAATATGATGATGCTAGAAATATGCTATAGAAGGATAAATAATATCTTTCAGTCGGTAAAAAGCCTTATTGTTAACTTACTAACTTAAGTACTAAAATTAAATTGTTTTGATATTGAAAATTCATTTTCTTATTTTACAATAAGTTCTTTCTAACCAAGTCAAGCTTCTTAACCCAATTTCCTTGATATTGTGTCAGTTTCTTAAGCTAAACTTTCCAAGCAGTGTAATCCCCATTGTGACATGTTCCTAATCCTTAGTCCTGCCTTTCCTCTTCAGCAGGATCCCAGCTTACCCAGCTCTATCTCGGCAGCTCAATCGATACTCCTCTAGACCCCTGTAAATAATGAATTCGAAATCGTTTTTGTTGAATTGAAAATCCTTTTCGTTCGTCGCGCAGCAGCGATCTCCTCTTGCTCCTCCAGCTGCCAGGACACCGACACACGACTCCAATTCCACTCCCACTTCTACTCCAAACTCTGACTCCGATTCGTACTCCGATTGCAACTCCGACAGCAACAGCGATTCCCGACAACGGGAACCCAACGGCAGGCCATAACTGCAGCACAAACATCTACGGATATATTCGCATGCAAACGAGTGCGGCGCCGGAGAGGCCTACAAAGCGAGGAAATCATGTATAATGGCCAAAACATACAAATACGCATACGGCCGTATGTATGTGCAGGATGCGTATACGCACACGCATCTCGGGGCACACATACTTATATATATGTAGATGTGCATGTATAATACTTAGAAATGTCCTCCTCCCGTTCCGCCATTTTCTCTGCGTGCGTGTGTGTGTGTGTCGGCACCGAAAATGCAGCAAATGCCACATAAGTGCCCCTCGCCGGGTGGCCAATGCCCCATTGACACAGGGCTGAAAGAGGGGGCTAGGAGGGGGTGGTGGGGTGCTAGACGGGCGCCGCATTAGAGCCGCGTTTTGTGGGTGGCACGGCGGCATTATGCTTGTGTGCGTGGCGAAAATTCGTTGCCACGATTTGCCTATAATTATGTGTGTTATATAACAAACTGCATTCTGCCGAAATACTCAGCATTGCATGGAGGGGCAGGCACATCCTGCAGGAACCCCTTAAACCCCCTTACCCCCCACATTTGCCTGCATGAATATTCAATAGCTCAAATATCGCATACGCCGCGTTGCCGCCTGCCACCCGCCGACCGCCTGCGCTGCCAGCGAAATAGTTGATAATAATTATTTAATTTCATAATGCATTGCCCGACTAAATTGTACCCCTCGATTCAGCGCTGGCCTCTCCGTTTTCCCTGTAATTGGAAACGTCAGCTCTTGGCCTCAGCTTTCTTAATGGGCGATGATTTCTGTGCCTGTTCTGTTCGGTTCTGTGTTGGTTTCTGGTTTTGGATGAGACTCCGGCCTGCGAATCGATCGCCGCCCCGGCTACTGTTTAATTTGATTCGTTTTTGCTGAGGCTGAGCTCGCATTACTGTAATTACGCACAGAGCGAGCACAAAAAAATACAAAAATAATTCCGAGGAAACTCATAAAAAGGAACCAAAACGAAGTCATTACAGTCACACATTCTCACACACAAAGTAAGATGATAAAAAAAATGAGCTGGAAGAGTTGCAGATCCCAATCCCCGGGACTGCGCATGCAAAGTGAGGCAAATTATGAAGAGAAATGCGAGAAATATATGCGATTTGAATAATGGGATTGCCAATAAATGATTGAGAGTGGTCAGGCTTTTTTTCCGATTCATAATTATACAAAAACTTTTTTTTTACCTTTTTTCCCCCTTTGATAATGTGCTCTTAATGGTTTTTCATTCGATCTGGTGTAATCTTTCCCCGATAAAGGCTACTCACGAAATTCTAACCTCTTATTAAGCTCAAAATAAAAAGCCATAGGAAAAGATCGTGTGAAGGTTGCAACTTTGTAACACAATCTTCCTTCGGGCTGCCACGCTTCCTTTCGCCATCTTCACCTTATCTTATCTGCAAATTATAATTATTTTAATCTCTGCGAACATAATTATTTAATAATCCCCCCGGCAGCTGATTATATGATCTTCAAGATCATAGCTTTTGATTGCTGCTGCTGCTGCTGCTTTTTTTCTGAATTTCTGCAATTTCAATCTACTGCTAGCAATTGCGGCTAATGCGGCATGCAAAACAGTAGCAGCTTTCGAGTTAACTCACGAGTTGAGTCTGAGTTTTGAGTTTGAGTGCCAGGAAATGTGGCTGACGGAGTCGCCAACTCACAGACTCGCATGCACAAATATATATTTTCATAAAAATTATGTTTTATGGTACTCTAAAGGGGGGTATAGTGAGTTCTTAAGTCAGTTATTTAAACCAAATAAAAGAAGTGCAAGTTTTATTAGGAGAAATATTATTTATTCTCATAAAAACACATAGAAAAGTCTTGTTTTTAAAAATATTATATTTTTAGGTCCTTTTTCTGTGACTTAAAAATGTATAAAATTCATTTATAAAAGTATTTATTATATTTTCCGTAAAAGAGCATTCAACACAACACCCTTTTTGCCACACAGTTTCTTTGTTTTATTTTCCTTTGACCGACGATGTGTCTTCATCTCCGCTTTCGTCTTCGTTTTTGTTAAGCTGCAAATCGCGGCAATCGTTAAGATCACGAAAAACAATTCAAAATTAATGGTAATAAGCAGTTTGCCGGGCGAAGGCCTCGGCAGCAGCAGCGGGAGCGGTCTCTTCCAGCGAAATTACTGCGTACAACAGAAGCCGTCTGGCAAGAGGTTGCTCCTCCGGTTCCTCCGGCTCCTCGAGCCCCTTTGCGACCTCCTCGAGTCCAGCCTTGTCCAAGAGCAAACACAAACAGTAGTGCAGTCTGGGATGTTGGGGCGTTTCACTCCATGGCCTGGGACTGGAGACCAGACCGAGGCTCTGCCCTCATCCTTACATGGACTCCAGATCGTTGATCGATGGATGCTGCTGGCGTCTTCTCTGTTTTATTTTTTTCTTTTCTTTATTTTTTTGTGTTAGAGCAGAATCCGAAGTATGAGGGCCCCGCAATCATAAGATATTTTCAGCATCAAAATTATTATAATATATTATTATTAACGGCTGCCGTGTTTTTTGCCAGGCCGTCTCTTCTAATTGTTGGCTAGTTAGGCGCACCTAAGAGGAGGGAGGTCTGTGAACCCATATGGGAAACTGATACATAATATAATGGGGAAATATTTAAAACAAAAAGCACAACATTAGTTTAATGCGGCAGTTAAAAAATTTAAGAATGCATTTTATTTTATGATTTCGTATTAAACCTAACTGTCTGAAGTATCTCAAATCGCTGGCTTTATGAGCAAGCATAGCTTTTACATTTTTTAAAGGAGATTTTATATGTTTAAGGTTTTAAAAAGCTATATAATTTAATAGATTATATATATTATTTTTAATTTAAATACATTTTATAGTTTTTTCTGTATAAAGTAAGGATCCAGCTCAGAAGCAGCTGCCACAAAAATATACTTTATATAAAAAAGGCTGTGGCAGCAGAAAAGGGCGCTCTCAGCTCTCGTGTGTGTGTGTATTATATTTCCAGCTCTCCTTTTCCCACTTGTCCAGCGAAGTGGACTGGACTCGCAACCCGAAGGGTGGACGGACACGCACTAGTCTCGCCCCCGGGCCTGGCCACCACTGCACCAATCGAAGCTCGCCGCCATGATGGCTCTAACTTCTTCTCCTCCTTGGCCAGCTCCTCTATGTTTGCCTTGTCCTTGCTATTTTCTTTTTATATACATTTTTTAGTTGCACGTTTTTTGTTTTATTCGCTACCGTGGAGTAGGTCCGACGCATGCCTGGACCAACTCCTGTTCCTGCCTGCCCGCCCCAAAGGCCGGCCTGGCCTGGCCAGGCTTTATATCAATGTCTGAGCTGCCATGTTGTAAGTTATGCTGGAAAAAAGGCGATGGCAAGGCAAAGAAATACACGCAGGCCTAGAAAATTGTTTTCTGCCTCCTGTATATGAGTGTGTGTGCGTTTGAAGCGCATCAAGGCAAATTCCCATTGAAAGCTGCAGCGTTCCGTGAAATGCTTTACGGCTCATAGTGGCCATTCCCCATACCTTAGACCAAATCCCACACCTATTCCCAGAACGGGACTCCTCGAGCGCATTTGTGACACCTCGGCCGAGGAGGGAAAGCTACGGCAGCTGAGCCAAATGGATTTTTATGGATTGACATGGGACCAGGCCAAGGTAATTGGGTGCACTCCACCGAGCTTGGATGAGACTGAGGCTCGGGGTCAAGCTTTCGAGTCTCCACACTTGCAAAAAAGAAAGGGGCTATCATAAGTGGATTATCCATATTTTTGCTTAAGGTAACTTAAGTTCATCCTGAGTCTAACTTTGGAAGAAATTAAATAAAAGTGAAGGTGTTATTCAATGCGTTTTCAATACTATAAATCACAAGTCTAAATTCTTTGAGAAAGTTTCATGTTCTGCAAGCCATAATGAAGGTAAAATCTATCTCTTAATAAAATGAATATAAATAACTCTGAACTAGAGATTTAGGTTCCTAAAAAATCTTCTTAAATTTAATTTAAGATTTAAATTCGAGTTACTGAAATAAGCTTCTATAAAAACATTTCTCTCAGTGGCTGCTCTAAGCATAGATGAGTAAAAGCCTACTTAATTGCGCTCCTGCCAGGGACAGGCAAAGGAGTTCAGGGGGGGAATGTCATGTAAAGTGCTGGCCAAAGGCGTTGCTAATATGATATTACCCCAGAAGATGGGGAACACGCATTAAATTGCAGCTCACACTAGGCTGGTATACTTTTTTTTCTCTTTACAAAATTTTTGTGTAGCCTCTAGCCTCGAAAATTTCGTTTCAAAGAGCTAAAGAGGTAAGACATAATGATCGAGGGAGGTAACTAGTTTCGGGGCTTTCAGCCGAAACCTTATTAAGTTATTTCGCAAAGCGAAAGGAATAAAATTAATAAAATGTATACAGACAAGAATTTCCTTTCTTTTTAAACTAAAATATTGAAGGACAGCCAATGGAGAGAGAGAGACCCTGTTTAAAAGTACTTAAGGAGTACCCCATTAAGTTATTAAATTTGTGAAACAAAATTATCACAAAATGTTTTTCATCTTGTGCTTCAATATATAATATTTCTTCCATTTAATATAATGTGCTTAAGTAGATAATATTATGTTACGAACTCGAGGTAATTTAGGGCAACCTGTTTAAGGAGCTCTTGTTATGAATATTAACACAAAATGGGTATTAAGTTGTTGAACAACTCATGTAACCTTAAGTAAAACGTAATATATTATCATTAAAGCAGACAAATTGATAAATAATATGTTGTACATTTATTTTATTATTTAATAGTTTGTCAATATTAAGAAACATTTATGTTTGCGTCTCGGTATAAATCAGAAATCTTTTCGATCATTCTGTGAGCATCTTTGCCGCATATTTCAGCTTATCGGAATCATGAAATATTGAAGGAACCAAGACATATGGCAAACATGGCATCCCAATGATGGCAAATCCTCCTGGGAGGATACGATAGTGGGGCGGCGGTGGCCAAAGGACGAGAGCCAATGAACGTGACGAACAGGCAGCCAAAACAATTGGCAAAAGTACGAGCGAAAGGAAAACTAAAGCTGGCAATTTATATATGCGCTCGTATATAGTGGTCTAACCTCCCTTCGTTCTATGCTTAAATTTACTTAGAGTTATTTATGCAACAAAAAAAAAATGAAGAGGGTGAGAGAGTGAGAGATAGAAAGGACCAAAGGAGAACCCGTTCGGAACTGGTCAGGTGCAAGATATATTGTTATTACTTGCAGTGCTCAATGAAATTTATGCAAAGCCAAATCAATTTCAATAACAAAAAACGGTCCTCGTCCTGTGCTTGCTTATCCTGCAGTTCTAATTAGACAACGCCCCCCATCAAGGATGCGGGTGATATATCCTTTCACATGTGGGTGGAGAACGCGTAATGCATCAATGCCTCTTACGGGGGGAGCTGGAAGGAAAGGAAAGGAGCTGGTGGCAGATCCTTTGGCTCCTGCCTTGCGCAGAAAAGTGCGCCGTCTTTTTCGCACGTCCTCGCAGTTGACTGGCCAGCTAGAATCCGGCTCTCTGGACTCAGGACTCCCGTCTCCCCACTACCCACTCCCGTCCTGCACTGGGCGGCAATTTAGTTTCGTGGTTTCCGTCAACTTCTTCTTCTTCTGCTGTACATAGGCCTTGCATCCGCATTTCCCTCGACTTTCCCCCGATTTACCCTCTCTCCGGATCCTTCATCTTGTCAAATGCGGGCCTCCTTTTGCCGCGCCGAAAGTTTCGAGAGCCACGCCTAACGCGTACATACATTACCCTGGGATCCCGGGATCTGGAATATGGGATCTCCCCATATCTCTCCCCCCTCTCTAGCTAGCCAACACTTTCCCACCCGCCTTGCATTTTCCTGCAATTTTCGTTTTGGCCAAAAATGCATTTTCCTCCAGCAGCCTGCAGCAGCCTCCGACTAAGGGCGAATATTTCAAAGCCAGGGCTCGTTTATCCTGCAACCCCATCCGCATCCCCATGCCTCACGCCCCATGCCCCATGTCCATTCCTGCATCTCTGCATTGGTTTCGGCCTCAGCCTCAGCATCAGCATCGGCATCGGCATCTGCATCCCACGTTTTCTGGAATAGGACTAGGCCCGGTTCCTGGTTACGTTTCTAATTAAATTTTATTTTATGCCACCATTTCGGCGCCTTCCACCAGCCAGCAAATTTATAGCACTGCACTTGGCTGCGCATATCCTCCGAGCCTTGCTAGCTAGCTGTGTTTCGAGTTGTCCTCGTTGGATTTTGCGGACCTTCAATTTCGGGCTACGGTCCCTTTTAGTTAAGAACGCGTTCGGTGTGCGAAAATTTCGCCTGATTGCTCTTTGATGAAAACTCAATTATTGCCCGTAGTTGTGCGTAGGACACATGCGAGGTGGCTCGGCGAGGCAGCACGTCTCCTCTAGTCTGGCCATGTCCTGGCTTAAGTAACGCTAGTCTGGCTGCATCCTGCTTTGAATCCGGACCTCGTTTCGGTCCTGCCTCTGCCTGCTCCTGCTGCTGCTAATTGAAACGCAGCCGAATCTGATGCATCTGACGCCACCCGTCATCGATCAGAGAACGAGTGACAGCGATGGTAATGACGATAGAGATGTGATGGGTGTGTGTATCAAATAATTAATTATTAAAATAAATATTAATTGGATTGGTAAAAGGGAAAAGATCCCATTAATATATATTTTATTATTTCTCAAAAATAAATTGAGTACACTTAACATTCGTTACTAGAAATATTTGGAATAATTATTATTAATAATTGTATGATGATATTATGCTGGGCTTTTAACCGGTATGGGCAAAGGCTCTGATTTTAAAATATATTAAATTAAGAGAAAAATATGTTCATTTCAATTGGGGTTACTTATTGAGGTAGTTTTATTATTGGTGATCATGAATATATTTGATTAATAGGGTCCTTCACTGCGTTGCAAACTTCTGACTAAAATTATGAGACCCAGCTAGAATATAAAAACAAAGAGTAATAATGTAATAAACAAGAAAGGAAGCTCACTTTAGGGTAGCCAAAGTTTATATACTCTTGCATGAAAATCAATCAAACTTTGCCAAAAATGCATTAATTTTAATTTGGACAGCTTTTCTCTGCTAGATTTTATTAGAACTAAAAAATCTGCATATCATATTTAAAACTAAAAATTTTACAATTTCATGTCAGTTTTTGACAATTTTTTCTCAGTTTTTGGCAATTTTTAAATTATAAAAATTATTATAAAATTTCCGGAAAATTGACTTAAATTGTTTTATGTACAAAAATGGCTAGATTGACTCGGCTGGTCATTCTGAACAAGAATATATATGATTTATGGGGTCGGACGACGTCTGCACTTCCCTGCAAGCTTATGACTAATAATAATTTAATTTAAAATCAAACTTAAAACTATGCTCACACAATGTGGAGTAACAAAATATTTAGTAATATTTTAATTAAATTTATGTAAAATAAGTTCTTGGAATGCAGGTAAAATAAATATATTTAACACAATAATATCAATCATACTTATCCCGTGTGAGTTGTTCAAAAATTGTCTTTAAAATGCCCTCTTAAGAATATATAAATTTTACTTTACCAAGTGGCCTAATCTTAGCTGAATAAATTATATAAAAGTTTATTTATATTGATTTTTATATATACAAGTACTATTTCCCCATCCTCGACTGTACATTCCGTGTAAAATCGAAGGCTGCGATGGGTGCTTGTCCCCTAGTTAGCATTGTAATCTTATACGGGGAACAGACCCAGCGGCTTTTGGCATTTCCTTAATGAGTCTAAGGTGATATGACGAATGAATGATTGATTTTTTCCTCTGCGTTTCCGTTGGTCGTTTTGTAGGCTCAGTTTTCGCTTTTCCCCTGATCTCTCTCTCTCTAAACTGCTCACACTGAGTTTTCCTTTCCCCGATTTCTTTTGCCATACATTTCGATTTTCCCCGAACACACACACAGTCACACACAGATGGAGATGATTGCACGGAGTGGATACATGGGGATACTGGATGGCCGGCATCATCAGCGCCGCCATGTTCGTTTTTAGTTTGCTTTTCCCCTTGGAGTTTTCCCTGCCTCAACCGCCACTCCCCCTCATTCGATTCATTTCGATTCGATTCGAGTCCGAGGCTCCTGCAGGATCCTGGAACCCGGCTCCTTTGCTCCTCTCTTGCGCCCCATACATAGTTTTCTCTATTGAACATTTTACATATTAGAAATTTCGCAAATGGGCGAGTGT
>VNJS01003902.1:5052-45640 GCA_008042575.1 Drosophila watanabei | reverse complement strand
TACAGTTTTACATTTTTTACCGACCGTTTGTATAGCAGCTATTTGATATAGTCGTCCGATTCTTATGAAATTTACAACAAAATTCTGAAAAAATATGAAATACTAGTATATAAAAATTGAAAAAATTATGTTGAAAACTGACAAAGTTATAATTATTTTTTCTACAAATTTCCCGATCGTTCCTATGACAGCTATATGATATACTCATCCGATTTTTATGAAATTTAATCTTAAAATCTAAAATAACATATAAAGCTCATAACCGAGAGTTGGTCAAGATATGTTTAAAAACAGTGAAATTAAAATTTTTTTTCTAAAAATTCACGGATCGTTTGTATGGCAGCTATATGATATAGTCGTCCGATCTGGCCCGTTCCGACTTATGTCCGAGTGAGAGTATATAGAAGACTATCTGCAAAGTTTCATTCAGATAGCTTCAAAACTGAGGGACTAGTTTGCGTAGAAACGGACGGACAGACGGACAGACGGACAGACGGACATGGCTAGATCGACTCGGCTGTTGATGCTGATCAAGAATATATATACTTTATAGGGTCGGAGATGACTCCTTCACTGCGTTGCAAACTTCTGACTGAAATTATAATACCCTGCAAGGGTATAAAAACAAACACACACTAAATTTGACGTATTATGTAAAGTAAAAATATAAAAGTTGATTTTTTTTGAGTTCTCCTTTTTTTAATTCGTATGTATGGCCACACTAGAAATGTTTTATTATAAAAACCTTAAAAAGTAACGCTATAAAATTAAGTTATTTTCTTGTGATTATATATACAATTTAGGCGTTTTTAGGTATAAAATTATACTTTATGTATTTTATTCCCATCACCAGAGATTATGAATCTTTCTCTTTCTCCGATGTCCTTAGGAGTATAGGGGCATTTTTAAGCAAAACTTTAGGTTGAATATCTCTAACTTTCTTATTATACAATTCCATATTTTTAGCTTTATTGTCATTTACAATTAGTCTGTCAATTTAATAAGCTATTTCTATTTCTAACCTTTACTTTGATTTCTTAACATAATCATCTACATTGTAAGGTGGTTGACTAGCGCTACTCTCAATAATTTTAATATTTTATTCCCCATTTGTTTGAAATTATCAATTGAAACTTTTTCAAGATATTTTTCCACGGTACCACTTTGAGTTGGCTGATTTTATGTATACCAGCTGGCATCTCAAGCATTCAAAAAGCGGACCTCAGTCAAGGATTCCATTAGTATATAAATCTCTAGCATCATTTCTTGCAGTAATATTTTTTCCATGTGGGACTGGATTTTTTTTATGACGTCGTATTTTTTGTCCTCTTTCAAGATTCCTTTATCAGTGCATTTATGTCCTAGAAGTGACTTAATGGTTAATTTAAGTTTTTAAGCATATGTTTTTCGGAACAGTCAATTAATATAAGATCATCCATATATAGGAAAGCTTGAAAAGGTTAAAATCCTGTAAATGGTGGTATTTTTAAACCGAATGATAATCGCGTGGAGCTATACGAACCATTGCTCGTTAAAAAAGACGTTATAACTCTTTAACTTTTTATACCCTTGCAGGTTATTATAATTTCAGTCAGAAGTTTGCAACGCAGTGAAGGAGTCATCTCCGACCCTATAAAGTATATATATTCTTGATCAGCATCAACAGCCGATTCGATCTAGCCATGTCCGTTTGTCCGTCTGTCCGTCCGTTTCTATGCAAACCAGTCCCTCAGTTTTGAATGAAACTTTGCAGATAGTCTTCTATATACTCTCACTCGGACATAAGTCGGAACGGGCCATATCGGACGACTATATCATATAGCTACCATACAAACGATCCGTGAATTTTTAGAAAAAAAATTTTAATTTCACTGTTTTTAAACATATCTTGACCAACTCTCGGTTATGAGCTTTATATGTTATTTTAGATTTTAAGATTAAATTTCATAAAAATCGGATGAGTATATCATATAGCTGCCATAGGAACGATCGGAAAATTTTTAGAAAAAATAATTATAACTTTGTCAGTTTTCAACATAATTTCTTCAACCTTTAGATACTAGTATTTCATATTTTTTCAGAATTTTGTTGTAAATTTCATAAGAATCGGACGACTATATCAAATAGCTGCTATACAAACGGTCGGTAAAAAATGTAAAACTGTAAAAAATGTAAAACTGTAAAAAATGTAAAACTGTAAAAAATGTAAAACTGTAAAAAATGAAAAACTGTAAAAAATGTAAAACTGTAAAATTGTATGAATATGAAAGTAATTCATATTATATTATATTGGGATAGATTAGAATTGATACAATTGGAATCTGCAAGGGTATACAAACTTCGGCGTGCCGAAGTTAGCTTTCTTTCTTGTTTTGTTTTTGTTTTGCTTTTCAATACAAGCAGGTCTGCTCCGGTTCTCGAAATTGGTTTTCGATTTCGATTTGGCCAAAAGCTTTCGATTTCGATTTTAGCTGCTCCGGTTCTCGAGTACTTTTTGGTATCGTTTTGTTATCGGAATGTTTAATATTTTTTGTTGCTTAAAAAGCTGGCGTTGTTGGTTTAAATTGTTGGCAGAATGCTAAAAAGTGTTTAAGCTGTTAAATTATTTGTCTTAGGAGCCAAATAAGGTCGGTTGCTTATTTAATTCATTTATTTTCATGAAGAGGCTGCCAGCTTGCATGCAGTTTCATTTCCAGTGGTCTTAATTAAATTTAAACAGCTCTTTTATCATTTACTTTATAAAATTAGCTAGATTTATTAAATAAAACATTATTGAACCTTCATTGTACAATATTTTTGCTAAGGTTTGCATTTTATAAGTATTTATAGCTGAGTGTTTCTTAACGACTTGTTCCGCCAACTGTCTGGCAACCTTAGCAACCAAATCGAAATGCCTTGTTGCCGACGGCAAAATTTGTGTTGTCAAATCTGAGGTGGGGTCAGAAATAAATTTTTTATAAAATAACTACGTGCCAGAATGATCTTGTGGTGATGTGGAATAAACATCAATAGACCACTGAGCATACCATTTTTTCCCTTAGCAAATAACATTTGATTTGATAAGAAAAAAGGCATTTACTTTTCATTTCGGCCAGATAAAGGTGGCCGTTTTGCAAATCGAAACCGGCTTACGATTTCGAGAACCGAAGCACCAATTCCCGTTTTCAAAATCGAAATCGCAAGAGCTTTTCGATTTCGAGAACCGGAGCAGGCCTGAAGATATAGAACGCTTTCGTCCAAGCTCTGCATTTTTATAACTAAGTTTGCCTGCCATGAATGACGAGAGTCCCAAAATTTAATTTGAATTCTCGAAACATTTACTCTGCATTCCCTCATTTGAGCTTTGTGCATTTGAATGCACCACTCATGCAGATGTCTAGTCGTTGCTAAAAAAGGATCTACTTATTTGGTTTCTAGCGTTGGTAAAGGTGCGATCTAACCCTCAATCCTAGCATAAGCCCGGATCGAGATTCGTACACTCAGTTAGATTGGGCATATGGCAAGTATTGGTCAAATTGAATAATATTAATGGTCACAATGGCGATTCACTACCACATATCTAAAATGTATCATTGCCTGGATTTTTAGTTAGTCAAAGTCAATGTTAAATCAATGGTTATTGTAACTATAAACCTTAAACTAAGCAAAATCCTTATGAGATGGAGAATTTTTGGCAACACTTTTTAGTCTCTATGGGAAATTTCCGAAATGCCAAAAAATTATATTATTAGATTTCCATCCCAGCTAACAGTAAACATGCAAGCAAACAATAGGCCAGCATGGTAGTAATACGTTTGATGCAGTTTAGCTGTGTCCTGTGTACCTTTGTTACATCCTTCCAACGCGCCTGACACAAAAAAAAAAAGATAGATTCAAACGGTGAGTTGAGTCTCCTGTAGGTAGTTTTTCAAAATAAAGAATCAGTAATATAAAAAACACAGTATTTTTTTTATATATTCCAGAACATCTTAATGACAAACAAATTGTTATCTATTTACAGGCGAAACAATAAAACGGGCTGAGGATGAACATATTCCAATAGTACAATCCATATTGGAGAAATGTATGAAAAAAGAATCTTTGTTAAATGAGCTTTATCTTCAGTTGATAAAGCAGACAACAGATCATCCAGATGTTAACTCAAGAATAAATTTAAAAAATTGGGCGCTTTTATCTGTTGTATGCAGTATTATTCTACCGTCGATGAAATCTATCCGAAAGTACCTAATTGCTCATTTAAAACGATGCGCTAGTGATTATTTATCTGAGGAGGGTAAATACGCAAGATTTGCCGAAAACGTAAGTACTCAGCCACTAATGGTTATACCATAACTTCTGATTAACTTAAAGTTTTCTTGATAAGATGTATGTATCACTCATTATTTCTTTTAGGGGATTAGCTATAAAACTGAAAGACTGAAAATATCGGCAGTTGACAACAAATTACTCGGTTAAACTTCCATATATTGCTTGTGTGACAATGTTCTATGGTATTAATCAGCAATTCATATAATAGCAACAGCTCTGTTTCTTATATCGTATGGCCCTGACAATAATGGCAAGTCGCCCTTAATTGGTTTTCGTTCTCTTTGTTTTGTTCTTCAGCCTTATCAGCGGCCGCGGCGCTAGCATCGCTTTGCTGCACATCTCCATGGAGTTCTAACTCCTAACTGTAACTTGTTTATATCTTCGACAAGATTGGCTTAAGTGGAGTTGTTCGGGAGGAACTTGTATTCCAGGCACATGGGCGTTCGTGTGTTTATAATACAGTGGAGGCTGCTGGCTTCTAGTCTAGTAGTTTTATTAGTTTCTTCTATTCGATATATCTGCGCCATGTTAGACGTCAGTCTAATTGAGATATGTTACTACGTTGACTTGTGGGATCTGTGTGCTTTTCAAGTATAGTATTTTGATACGCCAGTCAGATAGCCACTTCTCTACTGCCATGAGGTGGTTGGCGAGTTGAGATGTTGCACGGACTGGGCATCAGCTCGAGCGGCTGAGGACCGCAGTATCATCGGTGATGGTGGATGTTGTTAGCCGGTCGCTCGTGGTACTAAACGCTGTGTAGAGGACGAATAGAGTTTATCCAAGTGTGCTTACATGTGGGACTCCAGCTCCGATTGTGTAGATGTCGGATGTTGTGGTGTGCATTTTGACTGCGAAGACTATGTTGTAAAGATACAACTCAAATAATTTATGAGTGTACCCGAGTTCGAAGGCTGTGCGAATCTCTGAGGGTTTCCTGTTAATCTGCTTGATAGTTTTATGTTTATACCCCTGCAGAGTATTATAATTTTAGTCAGAAGTTTGCAACGCAGTGAAGGAGACATTTCCGACCCTTAAAAGTATATATATTCTTGATCAGCATCACCAGCCGAGTCGATCTAGTCATGTCTGTCCGTCCGTCCGTCTGCCCTTCCGTCTGTCCGTTTATACGCAAACTAGTCAGGTTTGAAGCTGTCCGAATACAACTTTCTGCATGCTCTAACTACTATATAAGTCAGAATGAGGCGGATCGGTCAACTATATCATATAGCTTCCATAGAACCGATCCGAAAATTTTCAGAAAAAAATTATAACTTCACCATTTTTCAAAATATATTTATCTATTCTGGGGCATAAACTTTTTAGTAGTTGTTAGTAGGCATTTTTCAAAAAATCTTCTTCGGTATCGTTTATAATTATAGATTTTTTTTCCATTTATTTTTTTTTTTTTTGGGTAGACTTATGATTCTATTGAAGTGATTTCAGATGACCTCGATAGCACAGTTCAAAAGATTAATTTTAAATTTTTGAGATATTAGGTCACCGCTGGGAGCCTTTTTCGGATTAGCTCCCTGATAACTTTGGTGATGTCTTTCGGCCGAAACGATGTTATCGTAGACACATCTACAGGTTGATATTGCAGTAGAACGAAAAGATTTGCTGGAGTGTTCGGCTGGAAGCCGCCTATGAGATGTGATTCAAAAGCGGACACAGCAACCTTAAGAATTTGTTATCGGGGAGACGGATCAGCCGGATGGCTTAGTAGATAGAACAGTCGATGTCCGCTTCAATATAGAGCTGGGGGGTTAGCTCAATGTGGAAACTGACACAGAATTTCCTATCGGGGAGGCGGTTTCAGCCGGATGGCTTAGTAGATAGAACAGTCGATGTCCGCTTCGATATAGAGCTGGGGGTTAGCTCAATGTGGGAACTCACATACTTCCTGTATTTTATCTAGTTAGTTTTGTGGCTTGATGAAAGATCGGGTTGGGCCTTGGCACTTATTAGATTACGTGGGATGTTTTTTATCACCGCGAAATCAATTTGATCTTATGCGTATGCTTAGCGTTGTAGTCACCAGCAGTTATGAAACGATCCCTAAGTAAGTTGTAGAAATAAATGAATTGACCTTCATAGATAGTAAAGCAACTGCTCCGACCTTATCAATCAATCAATTTATTTATTATTTTTATTTATTTTAAATATTATTAATAAATTATTAAACTGCAAACTAACAATGAAGACAACTTCTGTTCTGTGACGCGTTACCTTGACAATGGACTTATTAAGCATTACACCTACCAACTGAAAAAAAAGGTTTTCAATTTCTACTAAATCTCTAAAGAAAAATAAAGTTCACCCTATTTACAATCTGCAATACCTCCTTCGCCGAAGAATCGTCGTGGAAGAGTTGCACAAAGAAAAACGACCCCGTAGCGTGCACAAACTTCCAGGACTGTGGGTATGCAAAAACCTACTGCACACTGCATAGAAGCCTGGGAAATAAAGACGACCCTAATCTTAGGAAAGGTAGCAACTACGGCGGTAACCACACTGTCAACCGCCGGGGCTGTACTGTCTACAAAGATGAGCTGCATCAGAGACGCAGCCATCCTTACACTGTTCCACATTATGTCTAACCAAACATCTTCAAGCTATTTGAAAAACTCCTCCTTGTCCACCTATTAACACATCTGCAAAACACCAGAGCGTCTCTCCTGCACAGCTTGGATTTAGGGAAAAGCATGGAACTACCAAACAGATAAACCGCCTAACATACAAGCCTTTGAATACAAGCAATACTGCAGTGCTCTATTTCTGGACGTATCACAAGCATTTGTCCGCGTCTGGATCGACGGTCGACGTCTAAAAGTTGCCTGATTCTGACCTAGAAACAGGGTCTTTACCGTGAGATATAAAACGTTCACTTTAACAATCCGTTAAATCAAAGCTGGGCAACCCCAAGAGAATGTGCTTGGGCCAATACTGTATATCCTATACACGGCAGAAATCCCGAAACGCACCGCCATTGTCAGAACATTTAAAAGACCACCTGGTGGCTGTTGAAAAGACTGGTTAAGGGCCAAAAATGTAAGCATATTACTTTCAGTCTGAACTTGTCGAAATGGCCCTAAAAAACAAGCAGCTGGCGAAGTCACCTACCTTGGCGTAGACTAAAGGCCAGCAGCCTTCATTGGCTGATAAGCCAATAAAAAAAAAAATTTTAATATTAAATCGCATCCAATCGTCGTCAAATAAGATGGATATTGAAATTAAAGGTATGAACTATACGACTGAGTACTTAAAATGTTATTAACTTTTGTGTTATTGTTTTAAGGTTAGTGTTTCATCAGTGACCTACCGAGTAGTGTAATATTGTAAATACATAGATTTAAGATAGAGAAATAGTTGTGATACCCGTCTTACCCTTTAATGAAATTTATTTATTAATAATTGTTAATGTTTTCTTAGTTTATGTTTTAAATTTCAGCTGCAACTTTTTGCAACCTTCTGACTTAGTCTCTTTTTTGTGTTCGTGCATATATTGTATTTCGTCGTTTTGTTTGCTTTCTTAAAATAAATTTCTTTGTGGCTGCCCAGTTACCTGCTGAGCGTTTTCTGAGTGTGGCTGGATTGAAGCTTGAGTGACTGAGCGGAACAAAAGAGGATCTGGCTGCCTAGGCGAAAATTACATGGGGCCTAGTTCTTAGGGTATAATAATTTTTTTGTGTTTTGTAGGCCGTTGGTTTCGTAAATGTTTCCATTAATAAGCGGAACAACATGAAAATTTTCAACCACGACCAACACAACAATTTTGTTGACCATGGCTTTTGAGTTTTTTACCCAAATATAAATGGATGGCGGCTTTATTTTCTTTTGGGTCCCCTGCCCCGGCTCAGTTTCGTTTTTCTCAACATCTGCTAAGATTGAAAATCTGTTGTTGGTGTTGGAACTCCTGGTTTGTTCGTTGATTATCGAAGCTTGCGGCTTTTATTGCCGTTGCAGTTGGCAATGAAGCCGTTGATTTTACTTTTTTTGAGGTAACAAAAATTTTAGCACTGCTTGTTGTTAGTGCGTCTTCCATAAAAGCCGGTGGTTGTGGGGTCTGGCATTATTAGCTCCAAGACGAAGGAGTCGGAATGAGTAGAACAGGAGATAGAGATTGTGCTCTCTTGCTTTCGACGGTCAGAAGGCCGGTTTGCTCATTGTTGAAGTTTTTTCTACTTGGGTGTTGTGTGTTAAGAAAAACAAACAACAACCGTTTTTTTGGTGACGCAGAGTCACCTATAACTTTCCCGAAAATTGTAACATTTTACAGGCTCCAACAGCAGGCCATCAGCCAATTTTGAACGACTTATGAGTCTGCTTCTGAGATCGTCCTAAAGACTTTTGTTGGGAAAAAATTCGTTTCATATGGTTTTTTGGGGCAAGATCCCTCAATATCCTTTTTTATACCCTTTCGGGGTATTAGAATTTTAATCAGAAGTTTGCAACGCTGACAAACTTTTCCGGCCCAGTATATATATATATTCTTGACCAGAATAAACAGTCTAGTCGATCTAGCTATGTCCGTCTGTTCGCCCGACTGTCCATCCGTCATTAAAAAAAAAGGCTTTTAACTTTGTCAGTCTTCATTAACTCTGGGATATAAGCATTTTTTATTACCTGAGAATTTGGATTTTAATTATATGAAATTCAGACGGTTTATATTATATTTCTACCATAGAAACGAAAGGGAAATATAGAGGAAAATGTAAAACTGTACATTTAAAAACAAATGATATGAATTTAAAGATAATTCATATAATATTAGATTAAAATAAATTCAATTTCAATCAGCAGGGGTATTCAAACTTCGGCGTGCTTTCTTTTTTGTTTATTAATTAATTTTATTTTATTCTCGCCAGAAACGGCGACTATAATTGTGTTTACTGAAACCTAGTTAAAGGCGGAGACACTCAGCTCCGAAATTATTTCGGGTAATTACAGAATTTTTAGATTGGACCGTCTTTCGCAGCGAGGAAGTGGAGCCTCATTGCAGTTGACTCTTTCCTTATTTCCAAACTGGTTGTTCTCGAAGATTTGACAGACTGTGTTCATCTGTGTAAAACTATCGTTTCCACGTAGTTTTATATATATCACTCGCCTTTGTGTCCTGGAGCGCGTTGGTCATCGGATGGTGTGTCAAATGTCCTTCAGATTGCGGCACATCACAATCTTATTGATGGCTTGCTTGACTTGTCTTTGTCTTAAGTTAACCATGTTTATAATTCTTTAAATTGCTTATTAGATTTCAGCTTCGTCTTCGATCATGTAGGTGTAAACTTATTTTATTTATTTATTTATTTATTTAGAATATAGCACATTTCTGCCATTGTTAACCATATCCTTACCTCTGACCGGGTAAGGAGTGTTTTTTAACGATATGCTCCGACTCACATCAGGTGGGCAGAGGCAAGGATAGGTGTCTTAAAATAATTTCACTGTTACGTCAACATGTAATAAAGAATTATAGGCCGTACATAAAACGCGGAAATTAAATAGAGTTTCTCCATTAACGCTACCTGAAGGTCCTTACCATCCTACTTTCGATGTGACTATCGATTCGGACACTGTTGTAAAGGATAAATCTGGTCAATAAGCCGATAGAGTTCGCTGTTTTCGTAAAGCTCACTTTCAAAAGTTTAACACGTTAATAGCGGAATTTAATTGGTCATATTTATACATGTCCACTAACATGGCAGCTGCTGTGGACTTTTCTTACAGTGCCATGAAGTCGTTCTTTTTATCTTGTGTTCCGATGACCTCTCCGTTGGTCTCTAGTAAACCACCTTGGTTTAGTAAAGAGCTGACACGCCTAAAAAATATTAAGTCTAGGCTTTACAATATATATAAACATTTCATTGAATAATTCAACAGCAAAATCAGATCAGTCTATTACCGACCTTTTTGAGTTTCTAAAACTACCTATTCTCCCTCAACCAACTTAAACTAGACATGTTCTTAGTCTATGCCCTGTTCAAACCTAATCTTCAGTCCTATCTTAAGCGAAAGCTCCCTAAGTCTGGATCTTCAGCGCGTTATGCCAGTATATTCACCGGGTCCCGATGGAATACCGGGCTGCGTGCTCGGTTGCTGTGCAACCCCCTTCTAAAATTGTTTACCTTATCTTTAGAAACCTCTGAATTTCTCCTTATTTGGAAGGAATCCTTTATTAGCAAAACGGATGCCTGTAACTATAGGGGCATCTCTAAGTTATCGGCTATTCCGAAACTCTTCGACAATGTAATTCCTCCTCACTTGCAGTACTTGTGCAGATCCGTCATTTCCCCATGTCACTACAAATCTCCTGGAACTTACCTCATTTGTTTTAGAGGCTTCCAACGAAACCTTCAAATCGATGTGATTTACACGGACTTTAGTAAAGCCTTTGACTCGCTTAACCATTCTCTTTTTGTAAGGAAACTCGACTTAACTGGGTTTCGGGTTGATCTGCTTAAATGGATTTTGAGTTATTTGTCTCACAGAACTCAAAAGGTTCTGTTTAAAAATGCTCTTTCCAAATTCCTCAGTGTCACATCTGGCGTTCCACAAGGTAGCCATCTTGGCCCACTGCTATTTACATTATTCATCAATGACCTTCCGCTAGTTTTAACCAACCCTCGTGTGATTATGTACGCTGGCGCTGTTTAACTATGCCTGCAGTATAAGGACAGCTCTGGCCAGTTAGACTTACAATCGGATCAAGCGTGGTGTCGTGCTAACCTATTTCATCTCAACAGCTCCAAGTGCAAATTGATTCCCCAGTATGCCACTTATATGCTTAATGATTGCTCTTTAAAGAGAATAACTCTTGTCGATAATCTGGGAATCCGCCTTGATCCCAAACTTTCGTTCTCTGAACACATTTCCTGCATGGTTAACAAAGCCAGAGGCGTGCTCTGATTTATAAAAAGGAGATTAAAGGAATTTGATTCCCTTATGTAACTAAGAGTCTTTTTATTTCATTAGTTCGGCCCATTTTGGAATAAGGTTCTTGCGTTTGGAGTCCCAGTTTTGGAGTCCCTATTAACCGCATCGAGTCTGTCAAAAAAAAATGTTTTACTGTTCGCCTTACGAGGCTTAACCTGGGATGCCGACCTGAGATTACCGTCTGACTCTAGTAGACTTCTATTAATTAACCTTCCTTCGCTAGCTAACCGTAGAGCTTGGTGCTTGGACGTGGAGAGTAAGTAAGTATACTGAAAAAATGGATTTGAACATCAATAAAGTGACTGTGGTTCACCTGAAATATTGGCTAGAGTTCTTAAAATTGTCTAAAGCCGATTTTACCTCCCGATTATGTGCGGTTCCACCTAAAATCCGCGACAGTGCTTTAGTGAACAACCAGTTAGAGGAGAAGCAAGATATGTCGAACGCAGATGCGAAGGACGTAGAATGGGAAACATGTATGCAGAAAAACGGAAGGAACTATATCATGACATGAAACCCATGGAGGAGCTGCATTTGAAAATCTTTACGAGCAGATCGTACATAGGAATAAAAGAGATGGCGAGCGTAGTAACGGCGAATGGTGCAGAAAGAAGTGGAAGAGACGCCAGCGAGAATTCTGTAAATTTCATACGACTTGAAAACGGCGGTAGCGCCACAAATGTAGGCAGAGGCGTGCGAGACGATTTTTTCGTCAGCTGGATTTGGCTTGGTGAAAGAAATCCAATGGATATTTCAGACAATATTTCATTTTGTACCTGGGTGAAAATATAGACAAGTTATATAAGCTATCGTACACCCAAAGCTGAGTTTTGCTTATTGGAAAGCTGAAAGGCAAAGCACTACAGTGGCTGCATTCGGATGCCAGCTGTTTCGGAGACCTAACGAGTGAGCTGGTAGACCAATTAATACATGCTTTTGGCGGTGACCAATCAAATATCGATTTGAGACACAAGTTCGAGGGAGTCAATTGGGAAGTTTGCAGTATACTTCGAAGAAAAGCGCAGACTAGCCCGAAATGTCAATATTGAAGATGACGAGCTGTTGGATGGTCCTATTGCCAGTATTCCGGCGGTTAATTTAAGTACTCAGGCCAAGCCGCAGTGTTTCGAAAACCCTGTTAAACGAAATCGCTGAAAGCGTTTGCTGGATGTGGGACGATGTGTCATTTTATTCACGGATGCCCCCAAAACAAGATGGATGCTGCTAATAACTATGTAAGATTGAGAGAGAGGGAGAGAGAACGAACGAGACATTGTAAGGCTGCTAGTGGAGTCACACTGCCTCTCAAAAATAAGCGCCTTTTGGCGTGAACATTCTCCCCCCCTTGCAAGGATGCGCAGAAAAAATATCGGGAGGACTTTGCTTTGAGCGCTCGTGGATATAAGCCAAACTTCTGGCGTTGGTCGACACTGCGGCACGATCCTTGGGAATGGTGGTGGGCCAGTCAATTGACGCAGTATTTCTTTTCGATGGCTGCCTGGAGCCATTTTTCAGCGCTAAGCCTAAGAAAACGGTGGCACTTCCGAAGAGGATGGTTCCCTTGGCAGACTCGGCATGGGTAGGATAAAATACCTCGGGAACGTCTGTTTTTTATGTCGTCATAAGGAGCCCAATAATTGGAGGAATTTGGTTCAGTTGTCACTCGCGTGGAGAACGAGAAAACCATTTGGATAGGTGGAGGATAGGTGCGTTGAGGCATCAAGAGGAATCAGAACACTGGAGAAAGAGTTGCATGGATGCAACAAAGTGTGATGCCGACCGTAGTAAATGGAACAGCTGTGGGCGCTTGTGCTTTTACGGAGTGGATGACCGCTTTCAAAGCAATTTAAGCACAACCTTCTTTCTTGGATATACGCGGTACGATTTTCAATCGTCATCTGGAGGAAGCGTGGATATATACGCACTGGGTGGTTCTCTGCTGAACACAAATCGCATTTTCTTGATATGGGAACAATCCGCGTACTAAAGGACTTTAGCACTCCCGATGCCACGATGGATTTCTTCTGTTTGGACGTGTACCGTAGGAGTCTGAATAGAATCTATAGTCTCTAGAGCTCTATGGCGCTCAAAAAGAAAGGAATCAAACTCTAACCACATAGAAATTTCGGTCTTATTTGGAATTTATTGCTCCCATAATAAGGGCGTCAGTTTTGTAAGCTTCATGGAGCCCAAATAGACCAGGAGACAATCCCAATTTTCACTTGTCAGGCCGCATGTATTTAGAGCTGTAAGGCCATTTTGAATGGTAGTTTGCAGTTCTTTAAGGGTCGCCGAAGATTCATGTACGACGGATTGCATGTTGCGTAACATTTTCAGATGGATGTTCACCAACGATCGCCTGTTTTCGAAACGCTCAGTTAAGTTTGTCCAGGTTGAGCGGAAACCATCGTTGGTGAGTGGCGAATTGGAAACTATGGAATTAGCTTCACCACTTGTCTTGGCATTTAAAAAGAATAGCTTTTCAACAGGTGTCAACGCAGGATTGTCTATAAAGACTGCTGTGAAAAGATCTCGGAAAGTAGGCCAGCAAAGATAGTCGCGTGTGACTCTGTGCGTTAGCCGTATGCCGATGTAGAATAGCGGAGATAACGGGGAGGAAAAATTGCCAAAATCGGAGCGTCGACTTGCAGGCGATTATGAGTGTATGTAATTGCAATGTGTATATGTATATTTATTTGCTCAGGATAGAGCAAGGGAGAGAAAATAAATAAATATATGTCGGGTTAACGTTAGAACTTTCCACAATTTCTGCGTAGATTGTATACGGCGAATACACTTGATTATGCCACTGCCAACTTCAGACTCCCTGTCAGCACCCTAGCATACAGAAAATGCTTTTCAGAAAATGCTGCAACGAACATACTTTTATCTCTGTCTCTCGCAGTGGCTCAAGCATAATCGCACAACAATCGTAGTGTGCATCGCTCAAACCTCTAACCTCACGCAACATCTCTCTCATGTTCGCATCGAACTATCCTGACCATCTGGCGAATAGACGAAACAAAGCGTACTAACAAAGAACCGTTAGAGTGCTGAGACGAGAATTGTCACTTGGTACACGCATTTGATTTGATCCTTTTACACTGACCTACCATGATTGCAGATCCGAAACGGCCATTCTGACAATTACACGTCCTAGTGTACTGTAATCTTAATATTTAAAATATGACTTATAAATCCGTGATTATAGCTTGTGTTTTCATTTACTCATCAATTTCAAATACCATTTATTTATTCGATATATTATCTGACGCTTAACATTTTCTCTTATTTCATAATCTTTCATTTTTTACATTCTACACAAAATTATAAACAAAATTCAATTTTAATTCTCATTGCATAATCGAATTCATTTTAACATTTAATTCATTCGAAAAAAAAAAATTCGACTTTAGTTATCGTCACTATAATTTCCTTTTGTTTAAAAGCATAGTCCCGTCAAGAACGGCACACGCTATGTTCCAACTTTCGTCTTTCACTTGTGCTTGCCCAATGACGCAGATAGCTTAAATCTCAAAACCATATCTTTACCTCATACATTTCAATTAAATATTGTCATATATCAACCATGCATAAACTTTGCATCCGCCAGGTTATTTCCATTCGAATTCTCAAACACTTCCCCCATTTACAAACATTTTCTTATCGAAGTCTATTGCAACTTCATTTCAACCATTCCACACTCTATATGGACTTCTTGTTTTCAGATAACATATCCTCTCACACAGATGTATTGTAACCATTTCAACAAGTCTCAGGCGGGTACTCCAATTCACTCGGAACATAACCATCTGGCATCTTTCTCAAATCTTCATGACAATATTTATAAGATCTCTTATTATGCAATGACTTCAAGATATATCTATCTCTTTATAGAACTTCACTAACCAAAAATGGTCCTTTAAACTTTACATCCAATTTAGTTTGATGCCGTTCTTAACTTTTCAGTAAAACAAAATCTCTAACCTTATGTCGTTCAGCTGCTGCTTAATTTTTATCGAATCTTATTTTTTCGTTCATATTTTCAATTGCCCTATCTCTAGCATTAACTTTATCTACCTCCATCTCTGTATCATATGGCGGAATCAAACCCAAAGGACGAGCCTCCTTGCCGACAAGTAATTCTAGTGGACTTGCTTGGTTGTACTAGTAACTGTGCAATTCAAGGCAAGATCGGTGACTTGATTCAACCGTAGATTTTTAAGGGTACTCATCACATGTTCAACTTGACCGTTTGCACGGCTTCCTCCTGTAGCTAAAAGATGAAGCTTAATCTTCTGTGATGTACAAAATTCTGAAAATTTCCTACTAGTAACTGTGTCAATCCCAGCAACCCACGATCTGGCACACCCCCTCAGCACAGCCCCAGACCGCAATACCTTCTCCAAGGGTTTTGCGATCGGGGACAGTATTTGATTCGGCAACCGAATGTGCCGGAGGGGATTTGCCGACAGCTCCGCCAGTAATATCGGTTGAGTCTGCTGAGTCCGCTGCGGTGTCCCTACCCTTGACACCGAAGACTTCCATAATAAAAAATACCCAGGGTCAAATGAGGCTCGGATTACCGGCCGTAGTTGGTAACTTTACTTTACCAAAGACCCTCACTGCTGTTCCACCACTTTGACACGATTTGCTCTGGTGACTTCTGGCCCGAGCACGTCGTAGTTAAAGAATACGAGGCAAAAAAAAAAGACAAAACGGTCTGTGGGAGTACGACTTCCCAAGCCGGCTTAAACCAATGAGACCAGTCCGAAATTATACCAGGTAAGTACACAATTTATAGATTGGACCGTCTTTCCCAGCGAGGAGGTGAAGTCTTAATTGCCGTTGACTCTTCCCTTACCTCTGAGCTGGTGGTTCTCGACGATTTGACCGACTGTGAGTTCATTTGTGTAAAACTATCGTTTCCACGTAGTTTTATATATATTACATGCTCTTATGTCCCTCCATCTGCTGAAGAGCCTATCTATTGGAAACACCTTTCGGCAATTCAGGCCGTTTCCAATAGACTTTCAGATAGAGACCAACTAGTGACTTTAGGTGACTTCAATATTCCTGGAACGCGTTGGTCATCAAATGGTGTGTCAAATGTCCTTCACACCGCTGCGCAGCATGACCTTATAGATGGCTTGCTTGACTTATCTTTGTCTCAAGTTAACCATGTCTTTAATTCTTTAAACCGCCTACTAGATCTCTGTTTTGTCTCTGATCCTGCAGGTGTAAACTTAAACAGAGTCTCTCCACTGACGCTGCCTGAAGATCCTTACCATCCTACTTTCGATGTGACTATCGAAACGGGCACTGTTGTAAAGGTGAAGTCTGATCGATTAGTCGATAAAGTTCGCTGTTTTCATAAAGCTGACTTTCACAAGCTTAACACGTTAATAGCGGAATTTAATTGGTCAAATTTGTACATGTGCACTGACATGGCAGCTGCCGTGGACATTTTTTACAGTGCCATAAACTCCTTCTTTTTATCGTGTGTTCCGATGACCTATCCGTTGGCTTCTAGTAAACCACCTTGGTTTAGTAAAGAGCTGACACGCCTAAAAAACGTTAAGTCTAGGCTTTATAATAAGTATAAACTCTTTGTCTCTCCTACGGCTTTATCTAAATATATAAGTGCTCGGGCTAAATTTACCGTGCTCAACGCTCAGTGTTACAAAAATTATCTGACTCGTTGTAGGGCTCAGTTTGCGCAGAACCCGAAACAGTTTTATAATAATTTGTAAACACTAAGCGTTAACCAAATTTATATCCTTCCTCGCTTTCATTTAATAACTCTACAGCAAACTCAGATCAGGCTATTGCCGATCTATTTGCTGAGTTTTTGAAAACTACTTATTCTTCCTCCACCAATTTAAACCAGACATACCCTTACTCTATGTCCTGTTCAAACTTAATCTTCAGTCCTATCTTCAATGAAAGCTCCCTAAGTCTGGATCTTCAACGCGTTAAGAGAGTATATTCACCGGGTCTCAATGGAATACCGGGCTGCGTGCTCAGGTATTGCTCGGAAGCTCTGTGCAACCCCCTTCTAAAATTGTTTACCTTATCTTTAGAAACCTCCGAATTTCCCCTTATTTGGAAGGAATCCTTTATTATTCCTCTCCACAAAAAAGGTAGCAAAACGGATGCCTGTAACTATAGGGGCATCTCTAAGTTATCGGCTATTCCGAAACTTTTCGAGAATGTAATAACTCCTCACTTGCAGCAATTGTGCAAATCCGTCATTTCCCCATGTCAGCATGGATTTATGAGGCAGAAATCAACTACTACAAATCTGCTGGAACTTACCTCATTTGTTATTAGAGGTTTCCAATGCAACCTTCAAACCGATGTGATTAACATAGACTTTAGTAAAGCCTTTGACTCGGTTAACCATTCTCTTCTTGTAAGGAAACTCGACTTAATTGGGTTTCCGGTTGATCTGCTTAAATGGATTTTGAGGTTTTTGTCTCACAGAACTCAAAAGGTTCTGTTTAAAAATGCTCTCTCCAAATTCCTCAGTATCACATCTGGCGTTCCACAAGGTAGCCATCTTGGCCCACTGCTATTTACATTGTTCATCGATTCCCCTTTTGTAACTAAGAGTCTTTTCACCTCACTTGTTCGGCCCATTTTGGAATATGGATCTTGCGTTTGGAGTCCTAGTTTTGGAGTCCATATTTTTGCTGTTCGCCCTACGTGGCTTATCCTGGGATGACGACCTAAGATTACCGTCTTACTCTAGTATACTTCTATTAATTAACCTTCCTTCGCTAGCTAACCGTAGAACGATGCTTGGCGTCATCTTTCTACTTAAGCGAATACGTGGTGACGTGGAGAGCTCTTTTCTGCTAGGTCAGCTCAATTTTCATGTACCGCGACTAACATCTAGATCCTATATCCCCTTAGTTATTGGTCACTGTAGGAGGGAGTTTGAAGTGCATGAACCCTTTAGGGTTTTATCTTAGTAACATATAATTTTCCTCGTACTTTCATTTATTTACTTTCTCACGCGTCTATCTAGAACGCGTTGGGTGCGGTATTCCGAACAAAGAATTAGATGATTTCATTGCCTGAATACAACTGGCAGAATCTAATCTTATGGTAGAAACAAATAAACAAAATTTGTTAAGGCATCAATTTGTACTACCACATATTCCTTAAGATCATTCTTCACACTTAAATTTCCAGTAATGTCGATATGGACCGTGTGCCATGGCACATTCACTTTTGGAATTGGATGTAACTCGGCTTGTATCTTCCCAGATGAACCCTTAACAGTTTTGCATGTAATGCAGCTATCGACAAACTTCCTAACATATTTATTCATCTTAGTAAACAAATAATATTGATAAGTTTTGTCAAGAGTCTTTTTCCATCCCAAATGCATGATGGACTCGTGCACTTGATTTATTACTGACCATCGAAATGCATAGGGCACTACTGGCAAACAATGGGTTCTTCCATTTCTCGGAACTTTACGAAACATGACATCTTTTCTCAACTCATTAGTCTGTACAACATCATCTGTAAGCTCTTTAGAGTTAAGTTTGCTAATGATATCAGTAATTTCAGAATCCTGGCGTTGTTCAGCAGCAAGCCAATCACTTAAGATTTCTGCCAAGTTTACACGCTTTTCAGGGACTAAAGACTTTTCACTTTTGTAGTTTCTTGAATGTGATTTCTCGATAAAAAATCCATATGCGCCATGCGCTTTCCTTCTCTATATTCAATTTTGAAATCAAACGACTGCAAATACGCCCACCAACGATGCACTCTTGGTGTCAAATCATTTTTTGTCCGCGATGATTTAAGAGAATTACAATCATTATACACTACAAAAGTACGACCAACTAAATAATGATGGAACTGTTTAACGGATTCTACCACAGCCAAGGTTTCTAATACGCATGAATGGTACCTAGACTCTGCAGGGGAAGTAGTTTTACTAAAATACTCTATTACATGAGGACTACCATTGATTTGATGCATTAACATTGCACCATAACCGTAAGAGCTTGCATGTGTGTGTAACTCTATTGGATGTTGTGGATCAAAAATAACAAGTACAGGCTCATTTATATGGATAGCAATAATATTTTTTCTAATATCTTCCAACTCGATATTTCAATTAAACACACTTTTACTTGAAGTTAAGGAATATATCGGTTTCATAATCTGTGAGAACCGAGGCACGAATTTTCGAAAATAACACGCCAATCCTATAAACTGTCTTACGCTACGAACTGTTTGCGGTGGTGGCAAGGAATTTAACGCAAGAATTTTTCGCGGATTAGGCCTTAACTCTTCAGCTCGTACCCCAAGTATTGTACAGTAGTTTTTAAGAATCTACATTTTGCTATATTAAAAGAGAATCCTGCTGCAGTCAACACATCCAACACAATCCTCATTCTTTCCATACCTAATGCTATGGTAGATGACACCATATATCCAAGAATTTTTCGCGGACTAGGCATTACCTCTCCAGATCGTACCCCAAGTGTTGTACAGTAGTTTTTAAGAATCCACATTTTGCTATGTTAAAAGAGAATCCTGCTGTAGTCAACACATCCAACACAATCCTCAATCTTTCCACACCTAATGCTATGGTAGATGACAACCACCATGATATCGTCCATATAGACTATTACATAAAAATATGCAAGATTTCAAGATGCGTTTATAATGGCTCGCTGGAAAACAGACGGGGCGTTCTTGAGGTCAAATGGCATGGTCAGATACTCATAATGCCCCACAGGTGTAATTAAAGCGGTATATTCAACAGAATCGGGGTGAATGGGTATCTAATGTTATCCACTAGCCATATCCAGACAAGTGAAATATTTTGCACCCGGAAGTCTAGCAATTATATATCATAGGGAGAACAACTAACAACGATATTGACGCCGCTGCACAGTTTTGTTTGAATTAATCTAATAGTCATTTCACCCGTATTAACCTTTGTGCAAGGGATTCTATCAATAAATGCAGCTGAATAGTCTTTAAGTAATTTAATTAAGTTTTCTTTGTCATTACCAGTCAATTCAGTATCAACATTAAGTAACAAGGCAGATGGCTCAGATACTTTACAGACGTTCACAGATTTAGACTTAAAAAAATTCAAATTTATCAGGTGTCAATATGATTTCGTATCCTTGACTAAGGATTTCCCTACCAATTACCATATCATTTGTTATGCGATATGCTTATCTGCTATGTCGTGAAACAGTATTTCTACAATATTTCCATTAATAATGCATTTGGATAGTTTTTGCAGCTTACTGGAAATGCCAGCGTTGCGAATACCTCGTATTATGACAATGGCATAAGCGAACATTCTGCTCCAGAGTCAAAACAAATAGGAAAGATCTTATCCTGGTCTGTCAAAACTCCTTTTGGCTTAGCCACAAAACATTGGTTACACTGTAACGGTAACTGCTCCATATTTAGCCGCATTGTTCGCGGACCGATTCGCAAGATGCTCAAGTTGTCCACACCGGTGACAGGTCACACTCTGCAAATTACGATGCTGTTTATTCTCCGATCCGTTTCCTTAATCTCAAAACGTTGTTTAAATAGGTCTTTAAACTACTCCCAATTAATGCAGGGATAGCAGATCTGTGCAAGCTGATAAGTGCGCTGCTATCAATTTGCTGTTCGTCCATTATAAAGCTTGCCGTTGCACACCATTGAGTCGCATCAGCTCCAGTTACGTCTGGGTTATATTTGATTTTGTGGACGCACCGACGCTTGCATAGCTTTACACATTTCGACGAAATTGCGATTCTGCAGTTCCATAATAGTACGCCATTAAGCTTCAGAAAAGCAGGAGTTGGCACTGATCCCACTTCTGATGTCGGGTTAACGTTAGAATTTTCCATAACTTCTGCGTAGATTGTATACGGCGTATAAACTTGAGTATGCCACTGCCAACTTGAGACTCCCTGTCTCTGCGCACAACACGCACAACAATCTTAGTGTTCATCTCTTTCTCAAACCTCTAACCTCACGCAACATCTCTCTCATGTTCGCATCAAACTAACCTGACCATCTGGCGAATAGACAAAACAAAACGTACTTGGTACACGCATTTGATTGAATTCTTTTACACTGACCAACCATAATTTAAGATCCCACATATACAAATTAAGTCGGCTGTGCTGTGTCGTGGGTTGTGGAATATATTTATTTATATGAGCTGTGGACTGTAATTGTAATATATTTTAGATTTAGGTTTTTTATTTGTATATGATGTTGTAAATATATGTATTAAGCAAAAACAATAACAAATTTGGAAATAAATTCAGTGGAGTAGACAGTATATATGTATGTATAAAAGGGTAAATAAATGCAAGCGGAACACAGTGAACGAAAAGAAATTAGGAACTTTTCTGAAGTTTTCTGAATATTCATTGTGGCTTTCGGTATTTATTTATACACACTTGGATTTAGGAACTCGCAGAAAATAGTAAAGAAATAACTTGGATATATTTAGGCAATTCTGTAGGCTTGGGGAAAATATGTGAATATATTTATACCCTTGCAGGTTATTATAATTTCAGTCAGAAGTTTGCAACGCAGTGAAGGAAACATCTCCGACCCTATAAAGTATATATATTCTTGATCAGCATCAACAGCCGAGTCGATCTAGCCATGTCCTTCTGTCCGTCCGTTTCTACGCAAACTATTCCCTCAGTTTTGAAGCTATCTGAATGAAACTTTGCAGATAGTCTTCTATATACTCTCACTCGTATATAAGTCGGAACGAGCCGGATCGGTCAACTATATGAACACAAATTTATTGTCAGTAAATAAATATATATAAAAGTTAACTACAAACGAATACGCAAACGAATTCACAAATGAAGTTGAAACGCGCATCCGGCCTTGCACAAGCCAATAAAAGTGCAAGGGCAGCTTCCCGTCTTAGGTCGATAGCACCCAGTAAGTGCTGACCGCAGCGTCTGCCCCACTTCCCGGTGCAGCAAATACAAGTGCACAGTTAGGAGTATAAATACACCATAAATTGTAAACATAATTTAGTTCGATTATTTTGTTTAATAAAACCGGACCAAAGTAATATATTTTTTTAAATAAACTACCCGTGAGTTTATTATTTATTTATATTATATATATTATATATTATATATAATTATATATTATATTTAGGCTGCCCGGTGTTCACTGATCCGAATAAATAAGTCGCGAATCTCCAAAAATGGAATCGAAGTAAAACTTATAAGTGCACCCCATAATCTGCCGGTTTCCACTGATCCGAATAAATAAGTCGATAACCTCCAAAAACCACCTGCAAGTGCACCCCATAGGCTGCCCTGGTAACACCACGAGAGCGCTCCAAAGGAAAGATAAACGCTGCTGGACAACCCGGCAAAGAAGAGAACTCACTTACATCGGCCTGAAGGCGATCGCCACAGACAACTGGACGGGAGTGTCAGGAGAAAGGTACCCCAGTAGCAGGAAGCAAAAAGGAAGACTACCAACTGACCGGTTCAGGATGTATTTTATTTTACTGTAAGCTAACTCCTTGAAACAAACACACACAAAAATTAATTAAAGCAAAAAATTAAAAATTTACAAGAAAACAAACAAAGAAAACAAAGAAATTAAAGCAAAAAATTAAAAATTTACAAGAAAACAAAGCTAAAAAGCTCATAAAACAATCATTGAAACAATATAACTTTAAGACTACGTATTTTACACAACAAATCTACACATCTCAACACACAATGGCTAACCCAAATAATTTAATCAGGCCCGCTTTGCTAAACAATAACGGAGTACAAGCTCCTGAAGTAAATCAAGTCCCAGCAAATATAGGTAATTTGCAGGCACAAATACAAGAAATAGTGGGAAGAATTTTAAATCAAAGATTAAACTCAGATGCAGTGCCTCTACTTGATCAGACATATAATGCTATTCAATATAATATTAGTGAATTTGACAGAGTCCCAGACATAGTGAAAAGTGTCAGGGAACTTTCTGGCCAAGCAGGAGAATTCAGCTCATGGAGAAAAAGTGTAGAAAGAATAATAAAAATATATTCATTAACAGAAGGGTCCCCCAGATATTATGGAATTCTTAATGTCATTAGAAACAAAATAGTAGGTAATGCAGATTCTGTTTTAGAATCATACAACACCCCACTTAACTGGACAGCTATTTCCAAATGTCTTACAGCCCACTACGCTGACAAACGAGATGTTACAACTTTAGAATATCAGATGACTTCATTAGGACAGGGTAATCAAACCACTGCAGACTTCTACCAACAGGTCTATACCCACTTGTCACTTATCCTAAATAAAATTTCATGCATGGAAATGGGGAGGGAATCAATTGATCTTTTCGCCACATCTTACAGAGACAAGGCGCTCGATACATTTAATAGAGGTCTTAACGGCGACCTACCCAGATTGCTAGGTACAAAAGAGCCAGCAGATCTTCCATCTGCCCTCCACCTATGCGAAAGACTAGAAAATCAAAAATTCAGAACGAACTATGCAAACAATAGTCAAAGTAATTCAAGGAAATTTTACGGACCTACTAGAGGACCAGCCTTACCAAAAAAATTCGTAAAACAACCTTTCAATACAGCTAGACAAACATTTATTCGACTACATCGACGACATTATTATTTTCGGCAAAAACGAAGAAAACCATCTTAAAGACATAGAAATAATTTTTAAAATTCTGGAAGACGCAAATATGAGAATTCAGTTAGATAAATGCGAAATTTCCTGTACGGTCCGACTAAAGTAAAAATATTTACCGACCATGAATCTCTCACACACCCGACTAATCCTAAAAGCCGTAACGAACAGATGAAGAGATGGAAAGCAATCTTAGAGGAGTACAATCACGAACTGTTACACAAACCAGGCAAAGCAAACGTTGAAGCCGATGCTCTGAGTAGGCCTCCCATTCAAACGCGAGGGGAAGTAAACACATTAACAGGAACTATTCACAGCAGTTTCAGTTCTCCTGTAAGATTGATATCAATGGCAGAAGAACCAGTAAATGTTTTTAAAAATCAAATATTACTCTTTTTAGGAAAGACTACCTCCTATAAATTTAAACTTGTTTTTCCCACTTCCATAGACACACTATTACTGAACCAATATTTAATTCTGAAATCTTATTAAATATTTTAAAAGATAGGCGGAATTTATACAGACGAAAAAACTTTAGGTCAACTGCAAGAAATCTATCCACAATTCAATAATTATAAAACCAGATTTTCAGCAAGATAGTTAAAGATTTAAAAGAGGAAACCGACCAAGAAAAAGCCATTATAACAGAGCATAGAAGAGCACATCGAAATTGGAAGGAAAACAAACAACAACTGCTTAGCAAAATTTAATTTCCACAGATGAGGGCTAAAATAACTAAAATTGTAAAAGAATGCCAAAGTTGCAAAGAACAGAAGTACGAAAGACATCCCAACAAACCAGAATTACAAAAGACACCTTTACCACAATATCCAGGACAAATTATTCACATAGATTTTTACCTTACATGCAAACAAGTCGTTCTGACTGCAATAGACAAATTCTCTAAGTTTTCACAGGCTAGGATAGTCAAATATCGAGCAACTCAAGACATAAAAGAACCTTTAAAAGAATTATTAATAAATTTTGGTATCCCAGAAATGATAGTAATAGACAATGAAAAATCACTCAGTTCAGCTCCAGTAATGCGAATGTTACAAGATCAATTCAACATAGAAGTTTACAAAACACCCCCCTATAACAGTTCAGCAAAAGGCCAAATTGAACACTTCTTTAAAAGATCTTATTGAAAGATCGGTTGTCAGATATAATTATTCCATACACTCAACCACTAACAGAAAGCCAGTTCACTTATTTTTTTGGAAGAAAAGTAGCACAAAACCCTTACCTACAGCAGGCAGAGAAGAGGAAAATTACAGAAAGAATTAAAATCACTCAAGAAAAAGATTTAGCATTCCATAATAAAAGCAGAGACCAAATAAAAACATATTCACCAGGAGATGAGATATTCGTTCAAAATAATAAAAGATTAGGTACCAAACTATCTGCCAGATATAAAAAAGAAATTGTAAAAGAACACAGAAACACTACAGTACTAACAGAAAGTGGAATAATTGTTCATAAACAAGTTATTCGAAATTAAATCACATTTATAGAACCCTTTTCACTGTGTGCGCTGCTGACGTGCAAATAACTGACTACACCAAATCCAATATCGTTACTCTGACTACCGGACTGGCAAAGGTTCAAACGGGAACCTTCAGATTAATCCATATCATTGACCTAGAAAAATATGAAAAAACTTTGGTAAAACTTAACTACACTGCTAAATACCAACTTAAAACATACGACCCAATCTTACCATTTATAATTGAAGAAATACAAGACCAGTTGCCATACACTAATTTCGAAGAAGCCATGAAAATAGGAAGCGTAGCAAGCAACGGAACAACACTTAATTATATCATTAAAATTTCTATTACCGACACCAACCTTTGTGAAGAACTTTTAATCAAACCAATAAAAATTGGACAATATGTTAAAAAAATTAAATATGTAAATATTGTTAAATGTAAAGAAAAACTTTTTGCGAAAGTTTCAAAATGTAATAATTATAATAATATAACCATTTGTAAACATAGAAATATGATTGATATAAGTAACTCCACATGCCTACCAAATTTTTAAAAAAGTCGCCCTGCCTCCTGCACTCATATCAATAACCAACACATTCGAGCCATTGATGAAATCGCACCCGGAGTCATTCTTCTCAACAAATTCTCCGGCAACGTAAGCATTAACGGGACACCCACAAGTCTCAACGGAACATTTCTTATAAAATTCAGCAATTCTTCAATACAAATTGATGAACAGACATTCACAAACAGAGACATGGTACATTACCATCCGATGCCAGCAATTCTCCAAACAGAGATGACCATAAACAAAATAGAAGAACAGCTATCACTAGAATTAGTGTAAGAACTACATTTAAACAACACCAAAAATTTGGAATTATTGAAAACAACATCCCATACTGCTGACTTCCTAATAATTTTCATAATAATCATCGGACTCGTAACAATAGCGAGCCGCTTCTGGATAAAACGGGTCAGAACTCTGCAAATCAACAAAACAGATTCTGAGAACAAGAGCAACGACCGCATCGAGCGTGGACACTCGATTTTGAAGGTGGAGGAGTTAACTACAAACGAATTCGCAAACGAATTCACAAATAAAGTTGACACGCGCATCCGGCCTTGCACAAGCCAATAAAAGTGCAAGGGCAACTTCCCGGCTTAGGTCGATAGCACCCAGTAAGTGCTGACCGCAGCGTCTGCCCCACTTCCCGGTGCAGCAAAGACAAGTGCAAAGCTCCGACGTCGGCAGAGGCAGCGACTAAGTTAGGGGTATAAATACACCATAAATTGTAAACATAATTTAGTTCGATTATTTTGTGCAATAAAATCGGACCAAGTGTCCGAAGTAATATATTTTTTAAAATAAACTACCCGTGAGTTTATAACTTATATAAAAGCCAAAATAGCCGCCTGAAAATGTAAGGTGAGCTCCGCGGGCAAAGTGCCGCGTTTGCAGTTTCCACAGGGAAATACATGGCACTGTGTTGGTCTTTTTATATATAAGAAATTCAATGTTAACTTTAAGTAGGGAGTAAAATAAATAAAATCAGTTTGAAATTATAACTCAGAAAATGAAGACGTGTTTTTATTTAGCACTGTTTTACATTTTGGTCTTTCGAGATAGCAATACTAAGGCTGCTAAAATAATTTACTCTTGTCTCCCCCTTGATGGTAAGGAACAGAGTATAAATACTCTGAAAGCAAAAGGATAAAGAAGAGTCCTTATTGTTTTAAAACAAAATTTTCCAACGTAATATTGGTTGGTAAAATAAATAAATAAAGCACCTTACTTAGTCTTAAAATAAAGCTAAAAGTTGCTAGTTACCAATTCAATAGTTGGGTAAGGCGTGCTGGGGCCATAGACATCAGCAGTTAAGAATTGTGACAAAAATAATAAACAAATAAAACTTAAAATATACACTAAATTTGTTTAATATTTTTATAAAAGCACCTTATAGACTAACAATAAATCTTAAGGTTGCTATAGTACCAGTAAACATTTGGTAAGGCATTCTGAGGCAAAAAACTGAAAAAATATTCAAAGGGCATTGACAATAAATTTAATAAATCGATTTAAAAAGGAGAATCGAATTATTGCGTAGCACTCAAAAAATATATATTGAGCCACGCGATTACACCGACATCTCAGCAGCAGCAACTACACCTGCAGCGACGGCAGCGGCTACAGCGACGACAGCGACGGTAGCGACGGCAGCGAAAACAGCGACTGCAGCTACTACAGCGGCAGCGACGACATCGACAGCACCGTCAACCAGCACCCACCCCTACAACATCGGCAGCGGCGACCACCCAGCAGCGACAACAACACAGTGGAACGCAGATAAGGAATACTTTTGATATATTATATTAATAATCTTAAAAAATAAAAAATAGTAATACGAAAATAATTTTTTAATATTATTAAGTAAATATGTCCGAACCAATTTTAAACCTTCTGAAAAGGCAGGCGGAGTTAAATAAGGTATGTGGGGAGATGGTTAATAGCCCTAGAAATAGGATAGCTACAGAGTTTTTAAATGAATTAGAGAGGGAGTTTTTAACAAACCACAATATGTTGGTAAAGCTAGGCCCCATATATCAGAAATATTCTACGAGGAAAAGGTATGAGAGGGTAATTAATTCATTAAAGGTGCTTGGAGCCGCGTACGAACAAAATAGGTCCACAAAAGAAGCGCAATGCCAGTCAATTTTTGAACGAAAGGTAAGTCAATTGAAAGCATATTAAGAGGAAAGCTACATAGATATTCAAAATGAAAAAGGGAGACCTTAAGAATTAGGAAAAATATAATTCAATTCCTCTGGCAAAACATTTCCGAGCTAAAAACAAAAGTAGGAGCATCTAGGCTAGATGTCGATTTGACCCTTAGCGAGTTGGAATTCGATATTCAAAATATTTCATCTGTGATAAACGAACGGTATGTGTGAAATTCCAGATTTACCGACCCTACCACAAATCGAGGTACCCAAAGAGTGCGAACTTTTTCATGAATTATTCATGGAATTAATTCATTCTAGGGAGAGTCTCAGTACCTCCTTAAAGCTTAATTATTTAAAATCGGCTTTAAAAGGTGAAGCTCAAAATGTGGTCGCCCATCTTTTAATGGGTACCGCCGAAAATTACGAGGCCGCTTGGGGCCTTCTAACCAAGCGGTACGAAAATAAGCGTAAAATAGTTTCGGAACAATTAGGTCGCCTAATGGAGTTATCAATTTTAAATATTGATTCTGTTAGGCAAATAAAATCCTTCATCGACACCATTAATGAAGCGATACACATTTTAAAACTGGAGGCAAATCTGACCGATGAAGTTGATGTATTATTTGCTCACATGGTACTCAGAAAATTGAATACACAGACCCTTCAATTATATGAGAGTCATATTAAGAAGACAAAAGACATCCAGAATTTATCGGATGTTATGGATTTTTTGGAGCAGCGACTGAGTTCGACTAGCTCTATTCAGGAAGAAAAACCTGTAAACAAAAATACACATATATCCAAAAATACTCCTATGCACAAAATGCCAAAAATATTTGAATGGCAAGAAATGTGAATGCGAATATTTTTGTTCGCATTGTAGCAAAGGACATAATACAATGTTACATTTTCCAACAAGAAAATATGTTAACACTTTTGTGACGTCCAAACAAACATTGCTTCCAACAGCAATAATAAAAGTAAAAACAGCCAATGGCGAATTTAAAAATTTAAGAGCGCCGATTGATAGTTGTTCTCAAAGCACTATCATTTCAGAAAAGGCAGCACAAATTTTGAAACTGCCAAAAATTAAATCTAGAACGGAAATTAGTGGGATATCATTTCCAGATACATGTGTATCAAAACACAAGATAAAACTTAAAATAGAGACTACTAACTCGAAGAAGTCTTTTTCAAGCGAGGCCATAATAATGCCTAAATTAATGATGGCAAAAGTATGCATTAGCGGACCCGAAGTTTGACAAGTCGGGCCCAGTAGATATAATTCTTGAAACAGATGTATATGCCCATATTATTAAAAATGGGATCACAAAAATTTATGGCCTACTAGGTCAAAATACTAGTTTTGGGTGGATTGTTTCTGGATCCACAAAGTCGAAGGTTAAAAATTCAATAATTGCCACTTCTATTGTTTTCCGAAATGAAAATTTTAATAAAGTTCAGCATAAATTTCCGAAAAGTCATAAAGGTAAATGTTGCGAGCACAAAATGTCGCGTAAAGACAAAGGCTAAGTCTACTTTTTTGTCCCCCGGCAAGACTTCACTGTGGAGGTATCAGAGAAAAAGAATATATTGGAATTTTGCATGTTTTCAGTTATATATTTTTTTCTGCTGAGACAACACGTGTCGTATAGCTTTGATACCATTTTAAGCATAGCAATATTCAGACTTTTGCGCTTTTTTTACCGCTACTTGAAAACGCAAGATCCAATCAGTGATATGAAAATCATATTTTAAGCAGAATTCATTAAGCTTTTATTCTGCATACTTTATTTTGTTGTATTATTCTTTCCCAATTTTTCTACGAGGGTCGAAACAAAAATTTTGAGGGTGTCGTATAATTGTGGGCAGGAGTGTATATACCGAAAATAACCATTTAAGGCCAGTTAGGCCAAATCCATAAACCATAGTTTAGAAATAGCTAGACTGTCAGAGAGTTAATGCGGTTACACGATAGCCATGTTGAATTAAAAGATTTAAATTTGCATTATATATCTGGCCATACCTCCTTAATTATATGCATAATTATTATTTTAATCTTGATTATATATGCTCTACGTAAGTGTAACATAAGTAGACGATTACAAGCCATAACTTTTGAAGGCCATTTACAAAATGTTTAACAGTAAAATTAAATGAAGAAATATTGTACTTTGTATTGTATTCCTTTTACAACATTTTGAAACCCAATTATTAACTTTCACACATGAACACAAATTTATTGTCAATAAATATATACATATAAACTAATATAACAGCCTGAAAATGTAAGGTAAGCTCCGCTGGCAAAGTGCCGCGTTTGCAGTTCCCACAGGGAAATACATGGCCACTGTGTTGGTCTTTTTATATATCAGAAATTTAATGTTAACTTTAAGTAGGGAGTAAAATAAATAAAATCAGTTTGAAATTATAACTCAGCAAATGAAGACGTGTTTTTATTTAGCACTGTTTTACATCACTGTTTTTTAACATATTTTGATCAATTCTCGGTTACAAGCTTTATATATTGTTTTGAAATTTTAAGATTTAATTTTATAAAAATCGGACTACTATATCATAAAGCTGCCATAGGAACGGTCGGGAAATTTTTAGAAAAAAATTTATAAATTTCTCAGTTTTCAACATAATTTCTTCTACTTTTAGATACTAGTATTTCATATTTTTTCAGAATTTTGTTGTAAATTTAATAAGAATCAGACGACTATATCATATAGCTGCCAACCAAACGATCGGTATAGGTGTAGAAAAAATAAATTTTACTTTACATGCAAAAATGTAAAAAAAATGTAACAAAAATGTAAAACTATAAAAATTGTATGAATGTGAAAGTAGTTCATATTATATTATATTGGGATAGATTATAATTAATGCAATTGAAATCTGCAAGGGTATACAAACTTCGGCGTGCTGAAGTTAGCTTCCTTTCTTGTTTTCAGCCAAATGTACGTAAATGTTGACAGCGACTGTAGAATTGTGAAGTGGACTGTATTCGATATGTGTAAATAAATGCAAGCGGTGAAACACAGTGAACGAAGAGGAAAGTTTCACTGTGGCTTTTGCATTTATTTAAACATACACTTTTTAATTTTGGAAACGTAAGTTATTATGCAGCCGTGGTGTCGGATCAATCGGACTTGGATTTTAGACAATAATCATGCGAAGAAGTTTAACAAATTGAGCTTCGCAAACCTAACTGTATGACTTTATGAAGCAATTATGTAAATAGAACTTATTTTGTGCGGTGTTAAAGCCACCGGATCTGCTGGAATAGGAATATCCGGCTCTGATGGACCAATGTTTGGAGGGGGGGCGGCTGTAACTTAACTTTAACTTGTAGGGCACTCGATAATAAAAACACGTAGGACTTGTTTCGGGGTTTTACGCAACGTGCGTCGTATGTGCTTATTTGACAAAGTAGAAGTTGATACTGATTACAAGAGCACTTAAAAATATCATCGGGGAGCGGATTGGAAGCTCATTGGAGAGACTGCCTCTCAAAAATAAGCACCTTTTGGCGTGAACAGCCACGTTACCGTAAAGGCAAATATATTGGCATCGAAGTAGGCACTATTGACGAGCTGTTTACTGAGTTTGCCTAAAAACTGCGAACATTCTGATAGTGAAAGAGAAACGAATATATCAGTAAATTCGGTAGGAGAAACATTCCATTTGTGGCTCAAATGGGTCTTGACATCATTTTCAGAAGCAGCTTGATTTAACCGGAACACAAATATCAGCTTTTTAGGAGCAACGCCTGCTAAAGGCTCCGGTATCCGTTGGGCAACTCGTGAAATTGTAGAATGTTGAGGTCCAGGGCTGATGAGTGACGGCGCTAAAATTGTGATCACCGGAGGTGCCACCGCCGGAGTTACCACAGGGTGAGCATCTGAAGCCAATGATACGTCGTTGGAGGCAGCAGCAATGTGGATGCCTGGTCGGCGTTGAATGGTTGCAGATCCGAAGGTAGGACGGAGTCAGCTTGTCCAGATCTGTGGGACTATATAGCATCTACACTGTAGCCGTCATCCTTGACCACGGCGTTATCGGTAAATTAATTACGTGGGCTTAACTGCATAAGGGGGTTCACTGGGTCTGGAATAAGCAAAAAGCCATCAGAAAGGTTGATTCATGGTTTTTTTATCCAGCAGTTGTAGTGATTTAAAGTGATGTTCCGCCTTGTGGAAACGATTTGGCAGTTCCTTGAAACCGGCCGCCAGCGCCTGAAACTCCAGGTGAGTTTGCCTCATGAAAACTATCATATCGGATTTAATATGTAGGCAGCTCGGGCACGTCCAGTCCAATCCACTATGTTCTCGTATGCGATCAGCCATACGCCCGCCGTACTGCCCAAATTCGGCGCAACAAAGTCCTGCTTCAAATGAATTTGCAACCGTTTGGACAATTAGCAGAACAGCAAGTAGCCATAATTTGTTGCATTAATTAATAGAAATTATCAACACACAAATTAAAAAAAAGGCAAAGAGCGCAAAAATAAAATATTTTATCTAAGTTCATAAAATTAATGAGTTTGTGTGATTGTTCATCGTGTGCAGATCACTGGCGCCAACAAGAACCCTAACGCGGTTCAGATAAGCGGTAAGCGCCTTGCAACAAGAAGAGAATCGCATTGCAAGTTGATAAAAATTGTTTCTATTTAAAATAATCCAGATGTTTTTGGATGATAAAGATCACAGCGGATGTTTGATGGGAGTTATACCGCTCCTTCTCAGTCTCCAGGGCCCCTTTTGAATAGCGCCGCTGCAGCAAAGGGGTTGGATGATAGCCCGTGGAGGTTGGCCTTCCAGACATTCGTGCGAATTTAAATTTAATTAAAAACCAACGATTGGTTTACCTTTATTTCAATTCGTGAGAGTGTGCGGCGGGAGATAGCGGCGGTCGCTGGTCGAGGGAGAGGTCAACCCCCTGCTACTGAGATCCTATGGCGGTCGCAAGTATCAAGATTCTGGGAGCCCGGATAGCCTGCCGTACCTTTGACCCAAGACTCTGGGCTAATAATATATTTTGGCGACTTTCGAGCTGTCTGCACTGACTCCTAGACGGTTCACCTTTAAAAAATGTTAAAAAAAATCAACTTTTGGAACATAGTCCATTTTTAGGATTGGATTCAGACTCAGGCGTGGCACCCCTGAACTGCTGCACCGCATGATTGAGTATGTACCCGAAAGGATTCACTGCAAGCAGTGAAAAGAAAATTCTAGTTTTACGATTTTAAATTGCTTAAGTTAAAATCTTAACATAAGTCCACAAAGTTATACAAATAAAACCTTCAGGATATTTTCAATCTTAAAAAATACCTTAAATTAAACCAAATATTTTAAAAATAATCTTTACACACACTGGCGTTATCTTATTTATTTTTAAACATTAATTTCAAAATTATAGTATTGTCCCGCTCTTACTCGGAATATGAGAAGTTCAAGTTGGCGTTATAAAAAAAATAATCCTAATCTTCAAGTGAACACATGTTAGGTTTTAGTAGTCGTGAGAGCGACTTCACCTCACTAACTAGGCATCTTCGCATTTAGGGTGTCACTACCTCCTTAGGCCCGCATTGCCGCTTGCTTCCGGTGCGTCCTTATTGGCGCTTTCGGGTGAGCGTTGTCTTTTCTGGGAAAGCGTCTACTCCACCTTATTTTCGCATCCCTAGTTGAGGTGATATGAGAGAGTTTGGCGAAGTGCAACATCGGCCCAGGCAAGCTTTACCCTGTCTGGAGATAGAGCTTTCAAGAGCCGAGTCTGAATGCGAAATGCAGCCTTGTACTACGCCTTAGTCTTTATCCCCATCCTTACGCTGGAAGCCTGGAATCGTCGAACGGAGAAGGCTTTTCTCATTTTCTTTAAATGCTGTACGCTCTCCATGTGTTGTTTTTATGGCGGTAGCGTCTCAACTTACCTGACCTGCTCCCGTTTAACAGAGGTGTAACCGCTGGCGACACGCAGAATGGATTTCTCCCTCCGCGTCTGCCGGTTGTATCTGTCACGTCTTCTACCGACGTATGGGCTGGCGTCCCAGCCCTGGTTTCACCTCTCATTCCCTACTTATTGCTAAATTTGTTATATTGCGTTTACTTCTGTTTTATAATTACCGGCAGACACCTTACGCCATGAATAATGGTTCATTTCTTCCGTATCTTTTGGAAAAAGGAGTTGAACCGTAGCTATAGCTATAAAATGCATTTCCCCTGACAGAGCACGTGGCAATGCGCTACCCGTTGTACGGGATAATTTAGCGAAAGCATCGTTCCTATGTCTGCATACATAATTACTCTAGAGTAAGTCAGAACTTTGCTATTTTTTAAGAGGACTTTTTGCTTCCGGCCAATCTGATAACTTCAGCTTCACCTAAGAAGATCATCCGGGAATTCCATTAAATCAAGTTTTCTTCCAAGAAGTGAATGGTTAAAAGATTCAATAGCTTTAGTAAACTCTGTATCAATGACATCTATCTTGAAGTAGTTATGAAGACCTTTAAAATAAATCCCCCACTTGGAGATTTGTTTTTTTTTTTTTTTTTGGAAAGGTACATTTCATTGGAGACAATTATTGTTAACAGTTACTTTAAAGTAGCAACATTTACAATAGTGTAGGTAGGTGTTCAATGAACAAATTTTTAAATGTGTTTAGGAGCTTATATTCAATGTTAATTTTTAATTGTTAGAAAATTCTCCGAAGGAGATCTAGTGGGTGAATATATATATATATATATATATATATAATATATTTGGGTGGACCTCAACTTGTTAACGTAGGTGGTATCCTGCTGGTTAATAAAATCTCCGACCAGTGGGACATGAAGATCTCTGACATTATCCACATTGCGGAGGTACCATTCAGCTCCAGAATTCATACGTAGTATTTTGCTTTGGAATGTCGTGATCCCGTCCAAATAAGATATTGCTGCAATGTCGTATATCTGTATTCCATATTCCAAGTCGGGGCAAGAATAGCTTTATAAATGCAAACCTTGTTTGCTAGGCTTAGGCGATTATTAGCTTTCAGAAGCTAGTACGTGTAGCTTTTCCTTCTAGAGCGTTTCTGACCATCCTGACGTTGCAAAAGTCAGGCGAGTGTCAAGCGTGATGCCTAGGTATTTGTGTTTCTTAAACAGGTCAAGCAGTTCGCCGTTCAAGAATACTCCCGGGCAAAAATCCTTTGGAAGTGTGTGCGTTACAACGGCATACTTGGCCGGATTGACTTCAATGTTCCATCAGTATGCCTAATTTTCAAAACATATCAAGTAAATCTGCAGCTTGTCCGCGTCATCGTAGACACAGCTAGCTCTGCTGAGAACCGCTGTATCGTCAATAAAAGTGACATACAATAGATTATGGGACTGCCGTAAGGACTTTAGCATGTCGTGCGTAAAAAGGCTATAGGGAGTAAGGCCCAATACACTCCTTTGTGGCACACCCGCCTTATTTATTTTCCGGCTAAAAAGGGTACCATCCTAGACCACCCTGAAGGACCTGTCTGGCAGGAAGCTCTGCTTGATTCAAACAGTCTTGGATTCAGCAATACTTTAAGTTTGGCAAGAGGGCATCGTGCCACACCCGGTCAAGTGCCTGTAGTATGTCTAAATACGCAGCCGCAACATAATGCTTTCGATGGAAGCCATCAAGAATAAGTTCAGACACTCGGTGCAGTTGCTCAGGAGTACCGTGCTGCAGCCGGAATCCAAACTGATAAGGGGGAAACACTTTCTTGACAAGAGGAGTTCCAGCAGTTTGCCGATTGTCGAGAGAAGTCCAATAGGTCAGTAACTGCTCGGATCCTCCGGTGACTTTCCAGTCTTGAGGACTATAATAATACGAGCTCTTTTCCAGGCCTTAGCAAAGTAACCCAGTCGTAGAGACACAATGAAGATATTTAATAACAACAGAAAAGCTCTGATAAGGCCTTAGCAGTGCAATTATCAACATTATTTTCGCCCAAAGCCTTCTTGATTTTAAGACGCTTGATATCTTCTCTGACTTCCGACAAGGTAACAGGAAGCTGCATTTGATGAGGTTCAGCTAAAGTGTCAGCCATCAACTGCTGCCTATAAGGAGAGGAGGTACAGAAAGGGGTAAACCCCTCCACCAACTCTATGGCAAAGGCCTTTACTCTGACCTGCTTAGACTAAGTAAGCTTAGGAGCTACAGCACGCCAGACTGGAAATTTCGGCGTGGACTCTCTTTTAGGGAACTGGTAAGCTTCCATAGAGTATAACTAGAGCATGCATCAGCAGTAGCGTTCTCTAGCATTCTGTCCAATGCTACCGTCTTGAGTCGAGCGAGACTTTTATCAACACGATTAGCAATCCTTTATTATAACCTATCCACCCTGCCCATCATTGGTGCGGTTGTATTCCCTCCTAAGCTTCTTTTTTAGAAGAAGTGAAGCATCTTCTTCTGCAAGGTCGTATCACTTGAGGACTAGACGATAAAGTCGCTATTAAAGGCAAATGATCCGAGCTAAGGCCTTGCTCATCTTGAATGAATAGAATAGAAATCGAAAACAGAAAGAAATCTAGACATGAAGCAGTGCCCGTGTTACCAGATGTATACCAGGTGGGTATGATTAATGGCGCGCGCGCACATTCAATTCAATAATAATCCCTATCCATTCCTTTGTCCCTAATTCATCCTATTTTTATATTTCATCCATATATTTTTTTTTGAACTTTATAACTCAAGAACGGGCTTACCTAATCAAACCAAATCTTTAAGCTTTCTTCAGACTATTTAGTATATGGAAAGAAAGTAGGTATGCGAACGCGTAATCTGGCATTTAACCTTTCCCTGTACTAAAACTTCCACTGCGATAAAGAATACGTCGTGCTGTTTTGGCTGAAACGATGCGTGATGCTTATAATTATTTAAATTATTAATTATTAACGCAAGGATTAGAATCCCCACCCGAACCTTTGTATTCATTAATTTTTGGGACATCTTTTGAGTCATATTCAAAAATACGATTCGCATTTCAGATGACTTATTTTGGTGCTACTAAGCTATTACAACTTTTTGTGCCGATGTTAGGTAAATATATCAATATAAACGTTATATGTTTCAGATTCAGGGCCAGATGTTATACTTCGAAAGATTAGTAAAAAATACTACGTATTGGAGAATCATCTACAAAAATTTCAGATTCTCTCGCAAATTAGAGCGCTTTTTTACTAGAATGTATAATACAAATTAAATATATATATTTTTTTGTGTTAATTGGATTTTTTCCCGTACGGAGCCGCAACGGGCCGCTACATAGTGGTCGGGCTTATATGGGGCCGCGGCCATAAATCCCTGTAGTTGTGCTATTGCTATCAAAGTTCCGCCAAGGATCTGAAAAAATATTTTAGATATATTACGAAAAATTGACCAGCTGCCATAGGAACGATCGGATATAACTTGCTAAAATTAAAAATATTTCGCTTAGTGTAAAATATATTGTCATGGACGATAATCAAAGGTACGACAATCATGTTTATATTAATATTTTTAGGGTAAATGCGTGGATAATGAATATACCTATCTATAAGACTATGGAAGTATCAAGGGCATATTTATGGAATTTATTTTAAGGAGAGCACGAGGAAAACTATATGTTACTACATACGAGCTAATTCTACAAGCAATAGGGTTTTAAGTTCAGGCAGACTATCACTTTCATCAATAAAATCAAAGAGGCGGTTGTAATCTGCGCATAAAACCCTAAAGGGTTCATGCACTTCAAACTCCCTCCTACAGTGACCAATAACTAAGGGGATATAGGATCTAGATGTTAGTCGCGGTACATGGAAATTGAGCTGACCTAGCAGATAAGAGCTCTCCACGTCTCCACGTATTAGCTTATGTAGAAAGACGACGCCAAGCATCGTTTTACGGTTAGCTAGCGAAGGAAGGTTAATTAATAGAAGTCTACTAATGTAAGACGGTAATCTTAGGTCGTCATTCCAGGATAAGCCACGTAGGGCTAACAGCAAAAAATTTTTTTGGACGGACTCAATGCGGTTAATATGGACTCCAAAACTAGGACTCCAAACGCAAGAACCATATTCCAAAATGGGCCGAACAAGTGAGGTGAAAAGACTCTTAGATACATAAGGGGAATCGAATTCCTTCGACCACCTTTTTATAAACCCAAGCACGCCTCTGGCTTTATTAACCATGCAGGAAATATGTTCAGAGAACGAAAGTTTATGATCAAGGCTGACTCCTAGATCATCGACAAGAGTTATTCTTTCCAAAGAGCATTCATTAAGCATATACGTGGCATACTGGGGAGTGACACGTGAAAATGTCATCAGTTTGCACTTGGAGCTGTTGAGATGTAATAGGTTAGCACGACACCATGCCTGAACATTATTAAGATCCGATTGTAAGTCCAACTGGCAAGAGCTGTCCTTATACTGCATGCATAGTTTAACAGCGTCAGCGTACATAATCACACGAGAGTTTGTTAAAACTAGCGGAAGGTTATTGATGAACAATGTAAATAGCAGTGGGCCAAGATGGCTACCTTGTGGAACGCCAGATGTGACACTGAGGAATTTGGAGAGAGCATTTTTAAACAGAACCTTTTGAGTTCTGTGAGACAAATAACTCAAAATCCATTTAAGCAGATCGACCGGAGACCCAATTAGGTCGAGTTTCCTTACGAGAAGAGAATGGTTAACCGAGTCAAAGGCTTTACTTAAGTCCATGTTAATCACATCGGTTTGAAGGTTGCGTTGGAAACCTCTAATAACAAACGAGGTAAGTTCCAGCAGATTTGCAGTAGTTGATTTCCGCCTCATAAATCCATGCTGACATGGGGAAATGACAAATCTGCACAAGTGCTGCAAGTGGGGAGTTATCACATTCTCGAAGAGTTTCGGAATAGCCGATAACTTAGAGATGCCCCTATAGTTACAGGCATCCGTTTTGCTACCTTTTTTGTGGAGAGGAATAATAAAGGATTCCTTTCAAATAAGGGGAAATTCGGAGGTTTCTAAAGATAAGGTAAACAATTTTAGAAGGGCTTCCGCGCAATACCTGAGCACGCAGCCCGGTATTCCATCGGGACCCGGTGAATATACTCTTAACGCGTTAAAGATCCAGACTTAGGGAGCTTTCGTTTAAGATAGGACTGAAGATTACGTTTGAACAGGGCATAGAGTAAGCGTATGTCTGGTTTAAATTGGTTAAGCGAGAATAAGTAGTTTTAATAAACTCAGCAAATAGATCGGCAATAGCCTGATCTGAGTTTGCTGTTGAGTTATTAAATGAAAGCGAGGCAAGATATAAATTTGGTTAACGCTTAGCGTTACAAAATTATAAAACTGTTCCGGGTTCTGCGCAAACTGAACCCTACAACGAGTCAGATAATTTTTATAACACTGAGCGTTGAGCACGGTAAATTTAGACCGAGCACTTATATATTTAGATAGAGCCAGATGATTTATTATAAAGCCTAGGCTTAACGTTTTTTAGGCGTGTCAGCTCTTTACTAAACCAAGGTGGTTTACTAGAGACCAACGGATAGGTCATCGGAACACACGATAAAAAGAAGGAGTTCATGGCACTGTAAAAAATGTCCACGGCAGCTGCCATGTCAGTGCACATGTACAAATTTGACCAATTAAATTCAGCTAATAACGTGTTAAGCTTGTGAAAGTCAGCTTTGCGAAAACAGCGAACTTTATTGGCTAATCGATCATACTTATCATTTACAACAGTGCCCGTATCGATAGTCACATCGAAAGTAGGATGGTAAGGATCTTCAGGTAGCGTCAGTGGAGAGACTCTATTTAAGTTAACACCTACAGGATCAGAGACAAAGCAGATATCTAGTAGGCGGTTTAAAGAATAAAAGACATGGTTAACTTGAGACAAAGATAAGTCAAGCAAGGCATCTATAAGGTCATGCTGTGCCGCGGTCTGAAGGACATTTGACAAATTTGACATTTGAAAGTCTATTGGAAACGGCCTGAATTGCCGAAAGGTGTTTCCAATAGATAGGCTCTTCAGCAGATGGAGGGACATAAGAGCATGTAATATATATAAAACTACGTGGAAACGATAGTTTTACACAAATAAACTCACAGTCGGTCAAATCGTCGAGAACCACCAGCTCAGAGATAAGGGAAGAGTCAACGGCAATTAAGACTCCACCTCCTCGCTGGGAAAGACGGTCCAATATATAAATTGTGTACTTACCTGGAAAATTTTCGGAGCTGCGTATCTCCGGCTTTACCCAGGTTTCAGTAAACACAATTACCTGGGATGCGAAGGAAAAACTATCAGAGTACAATTTGGGGAGCTTGCTGCGTAAGCCCCTAGTATTCTGATAGGAAAGTATGAGGGAAGTATTTAGTTTTTTGCATCTGAAGTGGAGGAAATATTCGCACTGGTCTCCCACAGGCCGTTTTTTTTTTTTTTTTTTGGC